>BCLH01000552.1:26731-90122 GCA_001602315.1 Zoysia pacifica | reverse complement strand
GGATTTTTTTTAAATATTTTTTTTATAAAATTAAATTAAAATTTTTATATGATTATGTGTTGGATGGTATGGTTTTTTTTTTATTTGCATGAGGGAAGAGAGGTGTGAGTCAATTTTTTTTAAAAAAAAACTTAAAATCCTCTTTGAAACAAAAGAATTTTTCTTGATTTTTTGTATTTTTTTTATAAAATTGAATTAATTTATGTGAAATTTTTATAAGATTTATGTGAAAATTCTTAAGAAGGCATCACAAGACAGAGATGTGTGACCGAAGGATTTGTCTTAGTAGTCACGAACTTCTTTTGGTGGAATAATATTAACTTAAAAATAATATATTAATATTAAAATAAATTTGTTTTGTTTTTCAACAATTTTTTTATATAATATATTTGTTACAAGTAGTAATGTTTTATTAATTGTGAGTCTAAAATTTAAGAAATTAAAAAGCTCATATGTTAAATTTGTAAAATGTGTCGGTTAAAAAATTTCATCATTTATAAAAAAAAAAATAACTCTATGTGTATATAATCTGATCTATCTCTGTTAAAAATATTTTAAAAAAAAACTGTGCTTTTTAAAAAACAAAGATAATTGCAATGTTTTGTTCATTACGTCTACACCGTGTAAAACTGGTGTCATGTCTTTCGACACTATTGTTGCCTCCCTGTTAGCCTCAGATTTTATCCTGCAGGCAGCACCACCGAACATCAAGCCTTGTCCTACCTCGACCATTTGTCACTTGGGGGGGAAGGGGAATTATTTAATTTTCCTGTATTTGTTGGTGCATTACCTAATGCTACATAGTGTACACCAAAAAATGTAAAATAATGAAGAAAAAAAGATCCAAGAGTTTACAGCAAGCACCACAAATCTGATTGTGCTTGTGCGCACAAACAGCTAACGGAGCGCTTGACAGAATTCAGAAGTCATCCGAGTTTGCTGTAATTGTCAGTTCAGGTACAAAAAATCATCCCATGCCAAAGTGTGATTATTCAAAGAAAATCTGATCAGGGTCAGACGGGAAAAAAACCCTCTACGACTTGGCATGTCAATATGAATTTGGACCTCAACAATATCATCAACTCTGAACACATTTTCATAATTTGATATCCAAAATGGTGGAATGTCAAGAGAGGACTTTCTGAACCTCAGCGGTCACTTCCTTCGGTGGCTTCTCAGCATGAAGATTCGCCACTAAGCCCTTCTTCGCATAGTAGTCAATCACCTAGTGAAAGGTCAATATCATAAGTGAATAATGGCTAGGTGAATCGCTGTGTTCTCAACTAACTCAAATGCAAACAGTATAGTTGAAACTCTTCATGAGAAAAAAGCCAATAAACTGATAAGCACATAGAATACTAAAAGAAATGGAGCAGAGATTTTGCCAACCGAAGGCAGCACTGAATTTGCAGTTTAGCATAGAATATAGTTCTGGTAATAAAAAAAAGTGAAAAATGGACATGTTCAAGAACTTTGGAACTGCAGAAAACTATAATACAAAAGAATGTGGCATACTGGCTCAGTTTGTCTGTGGAAGGCCTCAAGTCTAGACTTCAAAACCTCAGCTGTGTCATCTTTCCTCTGAATCAATGGTTCTCCAGTGACCTGTTGAAAAAAGGGGAGTTTAACAATTAATGAGCCACAGTAATATTTACATAAAAAAATTTCACTTTTCTTGAGAAAACGAATTTACATGACCATAAGAGTTTCATGTAACTCATGGAAATTATGTGATGCAAACATCAATAATATCATGAACTGTGTTCATGTCACCATCTGAGATCTGTGAGAATGGTGAATCTAAGTAGATGCAGTGAAAACAAAATAAAACACTGCAGTATGACAAATCCTACATTTTGTGTGGTTAAATAACACACAATGCCCCTTCGTTAGAAGCATTAAACACTACTATAGCTTTTGAATGGATATTAGAAAAAGGAAATAGATTAAGCAGCCAAAATTTTACAGGCCCATAAATGGATTTACGAAACATACTATGTGGACTGTGTTCAACTTACATCATCAACTCCAGGAACCTTCGGCGGTGCAAACTTTGTGTGGTAACTCCTACCACTGGATGGATGGATCCAACGGCCAGTTATTCTTTCCTCCAAAATTGCATCATCAATAGCAAAGTTAAGAACCTTATCGATCTTTGTACCCTTCTTTTCCAGCATCTCATCAAGCTAAAAATATTTGATGAAACAATAAATTAAAACTACATCACAAGATTTAGCCATCTGAGTCAGAACCGCAGGTCAACAAAGAAACATATAGGATAAATTATGCAGAAATAGAAGTGCTTCACCTTCTGTGCTTGGACAACCGTACGAGGGAATCCATCAAGAATGAAACCCTTTTGGCATGATGGTTTCTTCATGGCTTCATCGATAATTCCAACAACCAAGTCATCAGAAACAAGTTCTCCCTTGAAAATAGGACAACAGAATCAAGGAACAATTTCAGATGGCTATTTCTCCACCCTTTCCATTATTTTTTTTTCTTGTGTTAAATTTGAACAGCACTACCTTGTCCATTGCTTCTTTTGCCTTAATTCCTAATGGAGTCTTAGCAGCAACAGCAGCTCTCAACATATCGCCAGTGGCTAAATGGCATAAGCAATACTCATCCTTGATAAGGGGAGATTGAGTTCCCTTTCCCGAGCCTGGGGGACCTACAATATAAGAAAAATAACAAGTTAGAAAACTCTCTGACAGATACCCTGAAAGAAAAAAAAAATGAATCTGTCCAGATTAGGAGCTTGCAGATTGGATATGGAAACCAACAGCTCAGTAGTCAGTACACATGGGCATAATTCAATACCCAGTTAAAAAGAAGTTAAAAGTTAAACATTCTTTCAATATATAAGTTGATAACAAGTATCGAAATGTGAAATATTACAAAGAGAAACATTTTTATTTTCATAAATCTGACTGTCATAAAATACACTAAATGTTTTTCAGGATTAATATTGCGGACACATATTTTTTGACAGTTTTTTTTTGGTTATCTAGCACTGCATTTTCAAGGTTCTCAAAATTAAAAGATGAAAGAAGACAAAGAGGTTATAAACAGTAGAACTGGTGGTTCAATAAGACCTGGAGGGGAGGGCCTCCCAATGGAACTCACCAGCCTAATCATCGCCTAGCCCACCTAATTTAGAATTCGACGACAATCATTGACAATGCTTTTGGAACACTGACGATAATCAGCAATTTTTGCATTACATATTCTGTGAGATAATTTTGTGCTTGCTTAAAAGTTAGTAAGCCGGTTTAACTATTTGCATTAGAAAATAGGTAATGAGTCCAGGGTAGATGGGTAAACAAATTCAATCCACCGGGTCTGGTAAATATTTAAGAAACAATTATGCTGAACCACTTGTGTAAGAGTAAATTATAATGTAAAGTGAACATGAAACTACATTGTCCTGAGAATAAAGCTAATTAGCTGCGGTGCACATGTTTCAAAACAACACATTTCACTGAATCTTGAGATATGTTTCCATCTGACATAACAATTACTACCTCTATCCCATAAAAAGTTTATTTCTGGGTTTGGTTGACTGTATTTCTTTATTCTCTTTGACTAAGAATTTATATAAATTTGATAAAATTTAATAACATAAAATTTATATTGTTAAATTCACCATGAAGAATATTTTCATAATATGTAATTTATGTGTTCATAAAGTTTACCAGGTTTTAAAAAATCATTGGTCAAAGAGAAGAACAAAGCACAGTCAAACAAATCTAGAAATAGACTTTTTGTGGAACGGAGGGAGTAGTTTACAGGCAAGAATCAAACACATCAGCCGAGATATCTATCTAAATCTTACTTTTCCAGTCGTCCTCTAAGAGTTCAGTGCCTAGACAAACCAATGTGCAAAATTATATGCTGTTTATTCTAGAGCTACATGGACTAGGTTATGAAAGACCAAACATACTGTAAAAATGATAGTAAGAACATCCAAGAAAGGAAAGAAAAGGAATGCCGTCCAGCCAATGAGATGAAATCCGCTCCCGAATTGCAAACATTTTCTGGAACTCCCCAGCAATTCAAGCAACTACATTGCAAGAAGTCAGAAAGGAACCATTTTACGCGCACTTGACCTGACCACGATTCCACATGATTGCCACTGCTTCTCCCGCAATGCTAGGATACTCCTCGCTTTGCGTCCGCAGGGAACAAATTCAGAGAGTGAACATGGAGAGCGGCAAGTTCGAACCTAAGGGCGACGCAGATCTAGAACCTAGACCAATCCCTGCACGCAAGAGCGGGGCGGATCTCCAGGTTCCCAACCGGATCTTGACCCGCGCACGCGCAAGAAAAAGAAGAGCGGTGGAGGGGGAAGACGCAGACGTACCGACGAGGATGAGGCGCTTGTCAGGCTTGGAGCTACACTTCATACGGCGGAGCAACTCGTGCATCAGATCCAAGGATGGCACGTCCTCCAGGTTCGTCGCCGCCGGGGACGCCATCGCCGCCAAGAGCTCTTCACTAAGGCCTGGGTCGGAGGGGGGGTGGGGTGGGTGCGGTTCGAGCCTTCGAGCTCTTCTCGGATTTCTGGGGATTTTGCCTCTGTTGATGCGGGAGTGTTTGTTTCGGTGCACGGTGCTGGATGCAGAACCTAGCCAGAAACCACCAAACCGCTAGCGACTGGAGTTTGACAATTCCCTGATAATCAACTATCGGTGAAAACTGATGGAAGCACCCAACAAAAAATCAAAAATAATTTTAATCTATATAGGAAAGTTCAAATTGAAAAGGGTAAAAAAAAAGAAAGTAATGACTTTTTTGATCAAATAAGTACTCCATTCGTGTCACTGTAAGTAATGTTTTTGATTTTTTAAAATCAACTTTTAATTATTCGTCTTATTTTAAAAAATTTGAAAATATTATTTATTTTATTATGAATTAATTTATTATTAAAAATACTTTAAATGTGACTTATTTATTTTTCTAATTTTTAAAAATTTTTAAATAAAATAAAAGGTCAAAAGTCACTTACAGTGAAATGGAGGGAGTAATTTTCTTTTTTTTTTAAAAAAAAATTCTGATGCCCTCATCGTACCATTTTCTGCTGGGATCCAAATTAATTTTCTGAGATGACCTAGTCAGAATGATCCAAATGACACGAATGTTTACCTAGATGCTAGCTAAAAGCTGGACAACCTGCCATGAACCGTGGAGCATAACTGTCTACTCCCTGCCGTCTCAGTATAAGTGATCGTTGAAATCAACGTTTGACTACTTATCTTATTAAAAAACTTACGAAAATACAAAAATAGACAAGTCAACTTTAAAGTACTTTTAATAACGAATCATTTCATAATAAAATAAATAAAAATTTCACAAATTTTTTAAATAAAATAAATAATCAAAGTAGAGGTTTTAAAATCTAAAAAAACACTTATTTTGAGACGAAAAGAGTAAGTGATATACCAGAACAATACGCACAAGATTGCCATGCACTGAAGCCTTTTCCATGTGAGAGTTGATATGTTCCTTAAAGCAGTACAAATGCAACTCCTTGCTTCAGTGAACTGATTTTGAAATGCTTTGCCCCACTATAATGATATGTAAAACGTTGTTTTGTTCACAAATTAGATGCATTCGGAACATTTATTTACAAGAGAATGAAATTCAGCTTCATTTCCATTAACTAATAGTGTCTCTACTTAGTCCCTTCAGTTTTAAAATATTGACATTGACTTCTAACATTAACTTTAATCTTTCATCTTATTAAGAAAAGCATGAGAAATATAATAAATTTTATTATAATTTGCTTTCTCATTAGTTGTATTTGAAGCAGGATTAATAATTTTACATATTTGAATATTTTTTTTAATAAGATAAATAGTCAAAGTTGATGTTAAAAGTTAACAGTGTCAATATTTTAAAATTAGAGAGTAATTTTTTAATATAGAATCTCTTGGGCGTGAATGCCTGAGATAGCTAAAATCTTAGAGCTCCTTCAGCAGAGCTTCTAGCTTCTGATTCTCCTATGAATTTGCAGAGCTCTCAGCTTCTGATTTTCTTGTGAAGTGATTCTGTCGTTAAAAGTGGATCTCTTTGATTCTCTAGGATAAGCTCCTAGAATCAATTCAGAAAATCCTGTAGCAAATACTAGCTTCTCTCTACTTTTTGTAGATGCCCAAGTGGAAAACAATATCACTACAACCTTCAGACTATTTTGCTATTCTATTATCTTTATCAAAGCAATTGGAGGAGAGGAGGAAGACAGGGAGCTGCCACAACTTCCAATACGAGGCAGCATGGTGCAGGGCACTAGATTATCAGGAAACTGTGGAGAAGATATGGATCGAGGGATCTAGAGGTTCAAGGAGCTTGCAAACAACATGGATTAGTTTAAATAAAATGGCAAGCTCCATTTCAGCTTGGAGTTGAAATTATTTTGGGACACCCAGAAAAGAAATCAGGAAACTTGAAAAGCGATTGTCAAGGCTCGGGATGTCTAGTACTACAAGGCTCTACTCTCAAGAGGTGCAGGATATCGAAGAAGGCTCTGTGAGCTGTTCGAACAGGAAGAAATCATGGCGAGGCAACGCTCTAGAGTGGATTGACTTCAAGCTTTCTTCCAAGCTCGAGCTGCAGCTAGAAGAACAGCAAATAAAATAAAATACTTGGTGAGACAGGACGGGAGCAAATGTGAGAAAAAAGAAGAGATAAAGGCAATGGCTAGGTCCTTCTATTCTAATTTATTTTCATCAGAGCCCCATTCTGGTACTGATGGTGTGTTGGAAGCAATTCCTATACGTGTTAATCAAGAAACAAATGAAGAACTGTGCAAGCCATATTCAAATGAAGAGATTAAGGAAGCTCTTTTCCAAATGGGTCCAACTAAAGCTCCTAGCCCTGATAGCTTCCCAGCTATGTTTTATCAAAAACATTGGGTGATGCTGGAACAGGACATTTGTCATGCTGTTAGGAGCTTCTTGCATGGGGATGAGATTCCTGAAGGCTTATGTGATACAATCATCATCCCTATTCCTAAGGTATCAAAACATGAACTTCTAAGAAATTTCTGGCCTATTAGCTTATGTAATGTGCTATACAAAATTGCATCCAAAGTCCTGGCCAATAGATTAAAGGTGTTGCTGCCAAATATTATAGCCGAAGAGCAAAGTGCTTTTGTACCAGGAAGGTTGATTGCAGACAATGTATTCATAGCTTACGTGTGTATGCACACCATTAGGCGGCAAATATGCAAACTGTTGGGATGATATCCCCCGAGTACTTACGGACTGGGATTATTCGACGGCCCAAGTTACATTCTATGGCCCATCAATAACAACCGGCCCATACCTTCCGTGGGTTTGAAGGAAGAATCCTGCAAGATTTTGCGAAGCCCAACCAAAAGGGTCGAGTGCACCCAGTCACAAGAGTCACCCCGACCCCCGTAGTGTCGAGAGCAGAATAATGTCAAAGCCAAGTAACCGACTTACTTTCAGACCTCAGGGTCGTGCGACCAACCTACGACATGGCCCCTGCCAACACAGAGATTCCTGATGGCTGTAAAGCAATTTTGTCTCTCTCGACGCTGAACAGAGGATAGGCTAAGGACGACAGCTGACGCCAGAGGACCGTCCAGTGTTAGAGGATCACTTGGAACATTCCCAAAGAGGCTGATGGCCCCACCCGTCAGAGGGGCTCTGTTTTCGTGGCGGCCAAATTTGGTGACGGCCCCGCTTGTCAGAGAAGGCTCCATCCTGCAGAGACCAAGTTTGGTCGTACCCCTCCTGTCAGAGGACATTCAGTTCCGTAGGCATCAAGTTTAGTCGCAGCCCCTAGTCATCAGGGAGCCGCTCGCACTACCCCGTTATGTAACCCCATCTAGCCTCCTATATAAAAGGCCCGTCGGGGACCCCGTACAACAATGAACACACTAGACACATCCACAGAGGCGTGTTAGGGACTCTGCCCATGTAAGAGCCCTTTCACAGAGGCGTGCTAGGGACTCTGCCCATGTAAGAGCCCTTCCGTCATTGTAATCCACTCGATCATACGTGAGTCTCCTGGACATAGGGTATTACACCTCACGGTGGCCCGAACTAGATTATATTCTTGAGTCCTTCATGGATTTGGTCACATCGGTTAGGAAGAAACACACCATACCCCTCTGATCTATAAATTCATACTGTGCCGGCGTACACAAACAAAGCTTTTTTTTCCTTGAAATTGACATGATGAAAGCATATGATAGGGTTGAATGGAGCTATTTAAAAGGAGTTCTTCAAAAGTTGGGTTTTAATCAAAGCTGTATTAATAGTGTTATAAGATGTGTCACCTCTGTTTGATATACTATTAAAGTAAATGGTGAATTGTCAGAACCATTTATCCCTTCTAGAGGGTTGAGACAAGGCAATCCCAGAAGTCCTTACTTATTTTTGTCCTGTGCAGAAGGGCTCTCATGCTTACTAAAGAAGGAGGAGCAGGCAGGTCAACTGAAAGGGGTAAGAAATGGTGTATTAGGGTCGACTATCTCACATATGTTATTTGCAGGCGATAGTATTTTTTTTTCACAAGGGCGGATGCAAGATGCATTAACAGTTTAGAATCTATGTTGTAAAAATACAGTGAGGGTTCAGGCCAAAGAATAAATTTGCAGCAATCCTAACTGTTCTTGAATCATTGTCCAAGCCATGTCAAACAGACTGTGATGGACACCCTTGAGGTATATAATGAAGCCCTCGAAAAAAATTATCTTGGAATGCCTTCATATGTAGGTCAGTCTAGAACAAGTGCTTTTAACTTCATCCGAGAGAGTATGTGGAAAAGGATGCAAAGGTGGAGTGATTTGGAAACATCGTAATCGCTGTGTCTTTGATGATGTGGATCCTAATATGTCTGAGGTGCTGACCTTTGCTGCCGAGGAGCGACGACCGTGGGATATGGCAGGGGCTCGTGGATTATCTTTTCTGCTGGCTCCCCTCCTAGGAGATTAGTTTTTGTTAGTAGTCGCCTCTGTTTCTAGTTACCGGCATGAATGTATTTCGTTGGTGTGGAGGTGTGGGTTGTACCGGGAGTCTATCCCCCTTTTTTTTCTTCTTAGGGCCCCTTTGGCAGAGCTCCCAGCACTTAATTCTTTGGATTCACCCCTGATTATCCTGTGAAGTGATACTGTGGCTGAAAATGATTCTCTTTGATTCTCTAGGATAAACTTTTAGAATCAAGACAGAGAATCACTTTATAGAATCAGGTGAAGCTACTTTTTTTAGCTTGCAGTCCCTTAGTTCATTTCAGATAATCACTTTACAGAATCAAACAAGAATCATTTCTCCTGAAAACAGTGTTTGGCATAACTTCTATGATTCTGCATGAGAATCAGGAGCTGGGAGCTCTGCCCAAGGGGCTCTTAATATAGTGAAACACAGCTCTCCTATGTTTTTCGAGAAAAAAGGATGCAAGGGTGGAGTGACAGACCCAATGTCTAGAGCGGGGAAGGAAGTAATGCTTAAATCAGTGGCTCAAGCTATCCCACCTATGTGATGTGCTGCTTCCAATTGCCAGATGGGATTTGTGAGAAGATGAGAGCAATAGTGCCAAACCACTGGTGGGGCTTTGATGGGGGGGGGGGGGGGGCGAAGAAAATGCATTGAAAATCTTGAGAATGGTTGATGACTCCAAAATTTTTAGGGGGCATGTGCTTCACATATATGAAATTATTCAACCACGTTTTGCTAGCTAGACAGTGCTGGCGATTAATAGTGGAACTTGATTCGCTATGTGCTAAGGTTCTAAAAGGATGATATTTTTCAAAGTGTTCCTTCATGGACTCGGGTCCGACAAAATCATGCTCTTTTACATGGTGAAGCTTGATGTTCGGAAATGAGTTATTCCAAAAAGGTGTCCTTTGAAGAGTTGGCACTGGAGAAAGTATTAGAATTGAATTGTTAAGGACAGATGGGTACCCAATGCACCTTGCCAGCTTTTTTTTTTTAGATAATGGTAATAGTACCGGCCTTTGCCACTAACGAAGCTACAACCAATTATTACAAAAATTCACTCTCCAACCACTGAATTACATCAGTGCCAATAAAGTTTAACATGACAAGAAATTAAAAGCAAATTCTATTGCTAAATCTCCAATCATGATTGAAAATCTGCATAGCCACCGTCTCCAGCTTACGGCAAGCTGCATTTATTAATTCCTTGTTCTCTTCTATCTTCTAAAGTTGACTCCAAAAGCAGAGCTAGTATGTTCCTCTGTAGAGTACCTGCATGTAAGTTTTCATTGGAGCTTTATCAAACACAATATTATTTCTACTAAGCCAAATCGGCCAGCATAAAGCAGAAGCTCCTACTAGTAGCTGTTTTCTATTCTTTTCCTCCAAACCTGTTAATCATGTCCCGAACATATGTTGTATATTAAGAGGTGGTTTTAAACCAAAGCTAATATGTATTAAATTCCAAATAAACCTTGCAAAGTGGCAACTAAAGAAAAGGTGATTAATGCTCTCATTCTTTGAACAGAAAACACACTTTTTGCTTCCTTCCCAATTTCTTTTAGCGGGATTATCCTTAGTTAACACTACCCCGTTGTATAAATACCACATAAAGATTTTAATTTTCAGCGGTGCTCTGATTTTCCATAACAACTTATTTCTCCCGATTACCCCATTATTAATAAGAGCATAGTACATAGAGTGAACAGTAAATTGGCAATGCTGATGTAAACTCCAAATGAGTCTATCCGCATTACTATTTAATTGCACATGCACCACTTTCAAAACTAATTCATACCACAATCGGAGATTAGTATCATCTAATGATCTCCTAAAGGAAACATTAAGCGGAATAGTTTCGAAACTTGACGCAAATGTATCACTCTTCTTCCTAGCTATATTATACAAAGATGGGTATTCGTGTCGTAATGAGGTTTCCCGATCCAAATATCTTCCCAGAAGCGCACTTGACGTCCATCACTTTAACTTAAAGGAGATAAATGAGAAGAATTTGTCTTTTACTTTCATTAAACCAGACCAAAAATGTGAGTCTCTGGGTTTTCTATCCACCTTTCCTAATGTTGTATTTCTCAAACACTTATTTCTTAGTAAACTCTGCCACATTCCTTCTTCATTTACTAACTTAAAAAGCCATTTACTCATCAAACATTGGTTCTGAATTTCAATATTCTGTATACCTAACCCTCCTTGGTCTTTTGGTTGACAAATGATACTCCATTTTGTTAATCTATACTTTTTTTCTGGCTATCACTTTGCCAAAAAAAGGAGATCTATAATACTCTATCTTTTCGAGTACGCCTCTCAGTACTTCAAAGAAGGAGAGCATAAACATCGTCAAACTGGTAAGGACAGAATTAATCATAACCAAGTGCCCACCAACTGACAAATACTTTCCCGTTCAGCTACTCAATTTCTTTTCTATCCTTTCTTCTATTGTTTTCCAGCCTCCATTACTCAATTTTCTTAAATGCATAGGAATCCCTAAATATCTGAAAGGTCGGGAGCCTTGTTTCCATCCAAATAACTGTGTATATTGGTCTGCATGTTCCTTTGCTTCTCCGAAACAAAATAGTTCACCTTCCAGGGATGAGAATGTGGTCCTGAAAGCAATTTAGGTGAAACTTCCTCTCTATGGTGCCCCATTCAATCATCCGGAGCAATTCCATCCTTGATGGGAATGTGTCCTGAAAGCATTGTTGCCAATATGTTGCATTTCCCACTTCGAATTCCACCTTCCAGGGATGAGCCTTTGCATCTCTGCAATCACTTGATCTGTAGCGAGAACTCCATCAACCACCTTGATCACAGCAGTCCTTGCACCATTCCTTGACTTCAGGTTCATATTACTTGGGATGTAATAAAATCCAAGGCCTTCTACTGCATACCCACAAGGAATAGCATACAACTTGCTAGCAATCTTATATAAAGGGCACCTCCCTTTTGCTTGTTCCGTGCTCTGGCATGCTGGACAGAAAAGCTCCTCGACACATTCTTGAATTGTATGGCCTTTTGTAAGGCACCGGTAGCAATATGGCAGTTTACCACTGCCCATAACACCTGTAGCTACACCCTGGAGAAAGGATTCAGGTATGTCCAGCTGAGAGATAACCTTGGTCTCGCAATGTTGCTTCTCCTTTTCCTCAATCATCTCCAACGATGGCCTGTTCTCCTGCACCTTCCCCTTCCCTGCAAGCACTGCCAATGCTTGCTGCATCAGGGTCACTGCTTGCGGCAGCAATGACTTCATCATACTATTGATATCAGCAAGCACTTTTGATTGATCCATTTGCGCATTAGTAGCAGCAATCTCACTTTTCGATGTCTGAACTTGATCCTGTGGTATGGCTTCTGAATCACCACCAGTGCCATCGTTCACCACTTTATTTGATCGCCTGCTGTGACACACTCCGACCCAGGGTTTATATTCCAGAAGATCTCTGAGTGAGCGCCCTTATTGATGATTCCAGCAAACAATGGAATGAAGAGCTAATACGAGCCTATTTTGACCCAACTGAAGTAGAGAGGATTTTAATTATTCCCTTGAGCTACAATAGAGTGCACGATTGCATTCTCCTGGCTCCAAACCAAATCAGGTTTTCATACAGTTAAATCAGCCTAGGGAAATGTGAGCTTGTTCACCTGAAAATGAGTGTCAAAGGAAAGGGAGAGAATTCAGTTCAAGTAGACACAACAAGAGAATGGAGATTACTTTGGAGCATAATAGCGCCACCTAAAATGAAAATTGTTTTTTGGAGGTTTGTCCACAATTGTCTTCCCATAGGCTATTAGTTGAAAACAGGAGTATAACAGATTCAGAGGCATGCTGTCACTGTGGCGAAAAGGAGAAACTTGCTCATACTTTTCTTACATGTTAGTATGTCGCTGTGATATGTAAGGAACTAAAGAAAAGATGTGGCTTCACAATTAAGAAAGAAGTCCTCTGTTCAGAATGACATTGGGTATTTGATTTTTTAGTGGGTTGTAAGAATAGGGAGGCCACGATTTTAACTATTTCCTTTAGGCATATTTGGGAGGCTAGAAATGCTGAGAACTGGAGAAACCGAAGTGCATCCTTTTGGTGTAGTCAAAAATTTTTTAGCATATGTTGATATGATAATGCAGCATTGCTATGAAATAAACACTCCCGCAGGTGTGAACCTAAGAGACCAAATCATTGGGTTTCACCACCGGAGGGATGGGTAATGGTAAATGTGGATGCTGCTGTTTTCGAGGATGCACAGCGAATGGGATTGGGTGTGGTGGTCAGAGATCACAACGGGAATTTCTTGGCTGCCGGTAGACAAGGTATAGACAAGATTATGAATCTGGAATTGGCCGAGAATGCTTTCAGGCGAGCAGTACTATTTGCTTTTGAGCTTCCTATGATCAAATTTTAGTGGCATATGATTGTCTCTCCCTTATCAACAAGATTATTCGCATACGGGGATCACTGTCCAGTACATCAAGATGATGAAGCTTTCTTCTTCTGTTAATTTTTCCTTTATCCATGTTAATAGGCGTTGTAATGAGGTAGCACATATGTTAACCAAATCTGTTGATCAGCTTTCTGAAGATATCTGGCTTTATGTACCACCAGATTTTATCTGGTTAAGCTTTGTAACGATTTGCGTTAAGGAATGAATAGATACCCGCTACTGTCAAAAAACTAGTGCCCAGGCTTTATTTTATTTTGTATTCTTATTCTCCATTTTCGTCATCGCTCGTTTTTATTAGTCTACTAAAGTTTATTGAGATCTTACCTTTCCTGCTGTCATTTTTCGTAAGTAAATGAAATTGTTCTCTTAGTACAAGCACTAGCTTTTGCCGTCGCTGTCGAAGCAACATTGGAGTTACCGCTAGCTTTCGTCTCCTTTATCCAAGCAACATTGGAGTCGCCGTTGGTTGCTCTCTGTACGAAATAGATTCTTGGAACCATCACACACCAGCAGCAACTAAAAGCTCCGTCGCCTACATACGAATACGCTAACCAAAAGCTACAGCTCCAAAACTACTTGCTGATCACCATGACGCCCACCCCAGAGGAGTTCTTCGTGCACTGTCTCATGGAGCAGTCACCACCGTCCCCATCACTTTGCCCTGATCTCCCCTCGTTGCCAGATGCGTACGGCGAGGGGTGGCTTTTCCCTAATGAGATGATGCTCCCTCACATCTCGCGCATGCTCATGGAAGACGACACTGAAGAAAAGCTCTCCGACGATCCTGCACTACTCCGGGTACAGCAGCCCTTTGCCGAAATTCTCTTTGACCCATCCTTTGGTACAGACATGGGCAATAACGTTAACAGGAGGGGCAATACGGAAGGGCCCATGGATTTGATGCAAGATGGAAGTTGCTATCAAATGACAGCAGAGTCGGCCTTTGCAAAGGGAGCAGATGCTGTGGGGGCATTCTTGAGGGGCATGGAAGAGGCTAAGACGTTCTTACCAAAGTATGGCAGCTTCAGAGAGGACGATCTGGTGAGTCAGTTGTTCAGGGAAAGCACCAACCATGGTGGCCCCAGGACAAACAACAGTAAGGACGATCTTCTAGAGGCAGCTGTAAGCATGACCGACGAACCTATGACAATGACGAAAGAGCAAGCAGAAAGGGATGATGCCAGTGAGATGTTAGATGGCATGATGTTGCAAGGATGGGAGAAGTTCGTGAGGGACATGGAGAAGCTGCGCATCACCATGGCTAACGAAGCGGAGGAGGACAGAAGGAAGGATCGTAGCAACACAGCGAGGGTTGTGGTCGACCTACCCACGTTGCTAACTCATTGTGCGCAGGCGGTGGCAGCGAACAACCACGCAAGCGCATGGCAGTTGCTGAATCAAATCAAGCAAGATGCATCGACGACAGGAAATGCCACTCAGAGACTAGCTCGATGTTTCGCCAAGGGGTTGGAAGCACGTCTAGCGGGCACGGGGACCCAGCTTTGGCAGTTCCGCATGGGGGAGCCACCATCGACTGTGGAGTACCTCGAGGCCTACCAGCTGTACGTGAGTGTATGTTCCTTCGACAAGGTGGCGCTCTGTTTTTCAGTTAAGACCATCGTGGACACAATTGTTGGGAAGAGCAAGGTGCACATTGTGGATTACGGTCTGGACTACGCATTCCAGCTGCGTTGGGCAGGCCTGCTCGAACTCTTGGCAAACAGGGAAGGTGGCTCTCCAGAGGTGAAAATAACCGCCATAAACCACCCCGGACACTGGTTCTATCCAGCAGAGCAGATGGAAGAAACAGGGAGCCGTCTTCACAAGTGGGCCGCTGAGCTTGGATTGCGCTATTTCAAGTTCCATACGATCAGAAAAAAATGGGAGGACGTCTGCATCCAAGACTTGGATACAGAGAGCAATGAGGTGCTAATCGTGAACGACCACTTTAACCTGAGCACCTTGATGGACGAGAGCGTGTTCTTTGATGACCCGTGCCCCAGGGATGCCGTTCTCAGCAACATCGTGAAGATGAGGCCTGCAGTCGTCATCCAGAACGTTGTCAATTGCACATACGGCACCTCCTTCCTGTCGCGATTCAGGGGTGCTCTGTTTTATTACATGGCGCTATTTGACATGTTGGATGCGACGATCCCGCGGGAGAGTAAGCAGCGGGTGGTGCTGGAGCAGGAATTGTTTGGAGGACATGCTGTGAATGCCATTGCATCCGAGGGTGTGAACGTGGTCCAGCACCCTGAAAAGTACACGCAGTGGCAGGCGAGGAATCAACGGGCAGGTCTGAGGCAGATACCACTGAAACCGTACATCGTTAAGGAACTGGCGAGCAAAATTAAGAAGCACCACAAAGACTTCTTGCTCAGCGAGGACGGCCACTGGCTGCTGCAAGGGTGGACGGGGCGCGTCCTGTTTGCCCACTCGACATGGGTAGCACAAAGCACCTGTTAGATTTAAGGTGGTGTTTGGTACAAGGTCTTCTAACGCTAATGGTAATAATAATGAAATACTAGTAGTGGGAGTGGGATTGATAATTACCCATTTTGTTTGTTTTAGACCCCGTGAAGGTAATGGGTTCCGTCAGAAAGAAGCTGGGACAGAGTCTGACCAGCCAAGGCCACCGTGCCTGGGAAAATTGCACGCACCTCTCCAAGCACTTTTCCACCACCTCGTCCTCATTTAGGCACCGTTCGTTTCTCCTTCCACACACGTGAATTGGTGTTGGTTTGACTGGGATTCAATCCATCACAAGTCAAGTATGGATTGATTCTCTCCTATATCACTCCATTTCACTCCCCCTCAAACAAAACCTAACAAAGCCTTAGGGATCGATCCCCTCGACTTCACAACCACCAAGTTTACCTTGGAGTTCGTGCTCCATGCCCACCGTTCCTCGTCAGACGAAGACATGCTTGCGGCTTGCCACTCCTAGCCTGGCGAGGATGCACCCGCATCAGAGGGACGTACGCCATGCTGCAGCGCCCATCCCAGATTCGGCTTCTCCTTAATGAACAAGAGGAAAGACCCAATTAAGAATCCACCTCACTACTCCCGATCGTGCCCACTGCTGCTTATGCTCGCCGTGCCCATGCCGAAGCCGCCACGCTCACTGCCCGCGGTTGAAGCCGCCACCCTGCTGTAGCTCACCGCCCGCACCACCACGCGGCCCCCGCCGTAGCTCACCGCCTGCTGCAGCCCTGCGGCCCGTGCCGATGCTCGCCGCCTGCCACCACCCTGCAGCCCCTGCCATAGTGGCTGTTAGTTTAATCTTGTTAGTTTTGCATTAGTTGCATTAGTGTATTCACGCATGAGTCAAGTAGTACTAGCAGTAAGCTGAGATGAGTCCGTGCAACATGGCAAAAGGCTAGATTAACAGTGAGTAGAGAGCAATCAGCTGACAGGAGGTGAGTGCACATATGGTTGAACTGGAGCCGGTACTAGATGTGCGTCGCGGCCACTATCTTGGCCGAGTTGAGGTGTACATCCTGAAGACGAAGGAAGCGGTCAAGCGCTTATACATGCACATGATGTCGTTGTGAGTTCGTCGGATGTGGTTAGTTGTTGCATGCATTAGTTAGTAGATCGTGTGGCTGGCTCTTGCGGCTAGTGGCGCACGTCGCCGAAAACTGGCTAGTCGGCCTGTAGTGTCTTTAAATATCAGTCTAGTGTAACCCGTTTTGAAAAAAACTGAATAGAAGAGAGAATGCACAAGTGTTTGTGCGGTGCCAAAGAAAGTAACTGTGAATTTCTTTTTCAGCTCGTTTGTGTAAGTTCTAACAATTGGTATCAGAGCCTAAAATCTTAGAGGAGATATCTATATTGTTCAAGGCGATGGCGCTCATCCCAGCACAAGTGGTGAAGGAGGGAAGCGTTTCCTTGAACTACCCCGTGCTGACGGCCACCAACTACTCCACCTGGGCGATCAAGATGGAGGCCAACATGGATGCGCAAGATCTATGGTAAGCCATCGAGCCTGCAGCCGGAGAGGTCGTGGATACGAAGAAGGACAAGCTCGCGCGTGCATGTCTTTTTTGGGCCGTCCCGATGACGTGCTGCAGCAAATCTCAAAGAAGAAGACATCCAAGGAGATTTGGGAGAGCCTGAAGAAGAGGTGCCTTGTTGTTGATCGAGTGAAGAAGGCACGGGTTCAGACCTTAAAGAGCGATTTCAAGGACCTGCACATGAAAGAAACTGAGTCGATCGACGAGTTCGCAGGCAAAATCAGTAGCCTAGCGAACAAGTTGAGTGACCTCGGTTCAACCATGGAAGATGCGGAGCTTGTCAAGAAGCTGCTTGACTCTGTTTCCCATAAGTTCTTGCAGTTGATCGCTGCGATCGAGCAATTCGCCGACTTGGACGCTATGGCGTTCGATGAGGCAGTTGGCCGTCTCAAGGAATACGAGGAGAGGATTCGCAAGAGTGAGCCACGACATGAGGAACATATGCTGTTCGCGTCTGGTGCTTCTGGTGTTGGCCGAGGCCATGGTAAGAAAAGCAAAACTTTTGATAAGGCCAAAGTGCGCTTGCCAGCAGTACGGGCACTATTCTTAGGAGAAAAAGTATCAGGAGCCAAAGGAGGCACTGCTTGCAATTGCAGATGCAGATGACGAACCGACGCTGCTTTGAAGCTTGATGAAGAAGCACTTAAATAATGGCAACAAGATTAGGAGGTGATTGTTAGTTTAATCTTGTTAGTTTTGCATTAGTTGCATTAGTGTATTCACGTATGAGTCAAGTAGTACAAGCAGTACGCTGAGATGAGTCCGTGCAGCATGGCAAGAGGCTGTGTTAGCAGTGAGTAGAGAGCAAGAGGCTGTGTATCAGCTGCCAGGAGGTGAGTGCACATATGGTTGAACTGGAGCCGGTACTGCATGTGCGTCGCGGCCACCATCTTGGCCAAGTTGAGGTGCACGTCCTGAAGACGAAGGAAGCGGTCAAGCGCTTATACATGCACATGATGCCGTTGTGAGTTCGTCGGACGTGGTTAGTTGTTGCATGCATTAGTTAGTAGATCGTGTGGCTGGCTCTTGCGGCTAGTGGCACACGTCACCGGAAACTGCCTAGTCGGCTTGTAGTATCTTTAAATATCAGTCTAGTGTAACCTGTTTTGAAAAAAACTGAATAGAAGAGAGAAGGCACAAGGGTTTGTGAGGTGCCAAAGAAAGTAACTGTGAATTTCTTTTTCAGCTCGTGTGTGTGAGTTCCAACAGTGGCCACCCGCTGCCACCCCTGGCAAGGCGGCCGCCCGCTGCCGCCCCGCGGCCCTGGCCGACGCTCGTAGTCCGCTGCCGCACCATGGCCCCATGTCGATGCTCGCCACCCATGGCCACCCCGCCGCCCGCACCCCACCGTAACTCGCTGGCCGCGCTGCCATCGCTTATGATGCAAGAGTCGAGGAGAAAAAGGAGGGGAGAGGTTCCGTAATGAGATCTGTTTGCAGTAGTGGTCTTGTTCGATGGGTTTGTGAAGGTGACATGATTTTTTTTTGTTTGGTCTGTGTTGAGGCAGCTGTACGTTTTGCCACTGAGGCAAACTCCTGCCTGCCCCTTCAACCAAAACAAATTGGGTTAATTGGTACCATGCGATTATAATTTTGATGGTTTATAAATATATCATTAAACTTTTGGAAATAGAACTGGTGCCATTATAATTTTGAATAAGTTGGAAAATGTCATTTTGTATGTATTTGAGTCTACTGGCAGCCATCCGTATTTCGGTATGTCCATCTATGTCCTCGTCTTGATCAACGAATCTGCCTTTGCCGCGGCAGCATGCGTACAGCTGCTCGCCGCCTCCTCATCCTAGCACATAGCACGATGGTGGGTTGAAGATGGCTAGACAGCGCGAGGCGGGAGGGGGCTGCACCAGGAGAACTGCCAGCATGGACGGGCAGCAGGCGGTGCTCGATTCGGGCGGCAGGAAGCGGGCTAGGAAGACGTCTAGTTGGCGCACAGCATGAGGCAGGAGAGGGCTGCACCAGGTGAGCCGCCGATGTGTGCGGGCAGGAGGCTGACGGCGTGCAGTGTCCGACCAGAGCGGAGTGCGGTAGGTCGGGTGGGCGGACAGCTCAGGCATCGTCGGGTGGTAGTGGCAGCAGTGGCTGGACAGCTAGGGCATCGTCGGGCTGCGGCAGCGAGGCTACAGAAGCAGGCGGTGAGGTGGCGTTGGACGGCCGGGCACGTCTGCTCATTGTCGACTTGGCAGCTAGCAGGACGGCGGGCGGGGCGGTGAGTAGCATGGCTGGGGCAGCTAGTCGGCAGGGCTGCGGCAGCTGGAGGCTCAGTGGTGGCAGGCGGCAAGCTGGAGGGACAGTCTCCCTTGTACACGCGACCCGAATCAAAGAAGAAGAGGGGCAGAAAGAGATATCTGAAAACATACCTGCTTGTGAGCAGGTCCAGAACTATAAAAAACATATAAAATGGTATGTTTCTAACTTTGTCAAAATTATAATAGCGCCAGTCCTATTTCTCGACGTTTAATGACATATTTTCAAACCATCAAAATTATAATGGCATGGTACCAATTAACCCAAACAAATTTTCTGCAGACCATTTATAAACACTATCGAAAATTGGCTCTTTGTCGAGTGTTAGGTGGTTTGCCGAGTGCAATCCTTCGGACACTTAGCAAAAGACGCGTTTACAGAGTGTCCTACCGAGAACACTCGGCAAAAGTAAAACACTCGGCAAACCTCTTTTGCCAAGTGTTCAGTGGCCAGTACTCGGCAAACTTTATGTTTGCCGATTGTTAGACGGTCGGCAATCGGTAAAGCTGACGTCCGTTTGCGACCGCTAATACTTTATCGAGTGTCTACACCTGGCACTCGGCAAATAAGATGTTTGCCGGAGTGTATTTTTGTGACACTCGGCAAAGTTATTTAGTTTTTTTTCTCATCTACCCTCCCAACTTTTTCTGCAGCCCACATACTGTATATACTACTCTATGTTAAAATTTGGTATATTTTCGGTCTTTTTACTATATTTAGTTAATTTATTTCATTTAATAGAATTTTTAGAGATAAGTGAAATTTGAACTGCAAGTGATTCGAATAATGTAATAAAATGAATGAAAAAAATGATATTCATGTTATTGAGTCTAATGTGAGGCCTTATCCAGAAACTAATAGAAAATTTCGAACATCTTTGTCCACAAAACATGACCACAAACATGTGTCCGAATTGTTTTAAAATTCTATAAAAAGCAAACGAAGTATGAAAATCATGAGATTTGTCAAGATCTTATGATATCATACATGAAACATGTGGTAAAAAATTGAGAAGGTTTCGCACAAGTTGTCACATAAGATGCTTAGAAATCGAAATATCTCCAAACAAGAATCGTAACATTGAGAAGGATTCGTTAAGATTTGGAGTCAAAGCGACGGCCGAGTTGAGATTACACTTCAAAACTTTTTGTATAGGCAATAACTAACATAGATTGTTTCACGTGAAATTTTGATGATTTTTTGGATACGTTTAATAATTTTAATCAATTTACTAGGATTATAGAAAAATGACATTTACCGAGTGCATGGTCTACAACACTCGGCAAAAATGGTCTTTGCCGAATGCCTGAGGTAGGGCACTCGACAAACACGGCAATTTTTTTTTAAAAATATTCAATGTTTGCCGAGTGCCTGGGGTAAGGCACTTGGCAAAAACTGTAGTTTTTTTTAAAAAAGAATATTCAACGTTTGCCGAGTGCTAGATCATGGCACTCGGCAAACATTGCGGTTATACTTCCTCGACACTCAGTCTCTCACTCACTCACGCACTCAACACCTGCACGCCCCGCCCCGGTCCACCTCGACCCCGGCCCAGCCCCGCCTCGGCCCCGGCCCCGGCCCCCCCATAAGACCTTGAAACATAAAGAGTGGCGCACTATCATGCTATATGTGTTGACCAACCTTTCTGAAGTGGAGCCGTACATACGGGAATTTCATCATCAATTCTGACGTGAATCGAGGGAACCTACCTCGCATGAAACTGAGACACTTCTTAGACAGGGTGCGAGAAATAGAATGCCCGATTTCATGTCTTGGTTCAAACAGAAGGTACTGTCCAATTTACCTTGTACTTAGTTTGACATTATAAGTTGCTCGTATGTGTAAATAATATAATGAACTATCCTGGTTGATCTTGCAGGGCCAAACCGATGCGTCTATGAGTGTCGAGTTGAGACAGGTCGCTGACGGTTGTGCCTGTAGGGTCAGGTCATTTACTGGTTATGACGTGAATGGATATCGCTTTCACACAACAAGACATGAGCATAGTCGGCCCAATCGAAGAACGACAAATATTGGAGTTTTTACGCAAGGCCTTGATGGGGTCGAGTATTATAAAAGAATTAAAGAAATATATGAACTCACGTTTCATGGTTGCAAACCTCTTAATCTTGTCATATTCAAATGCCATTGGTTTGATCCTGAAGTAGTGAGACGGAACCCTAATATTGGGCTAGTTGAAATTCGACAGTCATTCGTCTTACCAGGAGACAATGTCTATATTGTGGTTCAACAGGCCACACAAGTTTATTATCTCTCATACCCGTGCCAAACCGACGACCGTCTTAAGGGTTGGGATGTTGTGTATAAGGTATCTCCACATGGTAAATTACCGGTCCCAAACAATGAAGATTACAACATAGACCCAAACACATATGACGGAGAGTTCTTTCAAAAAGATGGGCTAGAAGGTACTTTTAAGATAGACCTAACCGAAGCGATCGAAATGGAAGTAGACAATGAAAGGGTTGTCGATGAGGATGCTAGAGATGAGGTTCATAATGTGAAGGACTTAAAATTACTTCAACGATTACATTTAGGCAATGACAGTGATGACACCATTCCTCCTTCCGAGCACAGGCACGATTATATTAACATTGGTGATAGTGATGATGAGACTTATGATCCAGCTGATCTCGATCATGATGATTATTTTTAATACATGTATGATCCGTACAAAAAAATAATTTTCTTTTTTTAATACTATGTTATTTTCTAATTTTCTTTTTTGCATCTCATTCTAAATACATTTTGTTTATCTGTGCTGATTGATTTACTCTTTTTAATTGCAGGTGATTGGGCAAAGATGGTGGGTGGTTTCAGGAAGGTAAAATCGCTGTACAAAAGAGGTTCTGATGCAGCTGAGGGGTCCAGTAAAGGTCGAGGAAAGGGTGGAGGTAGAGGTCGAGAGAGAGGCAAGGCATCTGTAGCTCCACCGTCGCCTGTACCTCCGTCGTCGCCCGAGGAGGAGGAGCAAGAGCTGGAGGAGGAGCAGGAGTAGGATGAGGAGCAGGAGGAGCAGGAGCAAGATGAGAAGCAGGAGGAGCAGGAGGAGGCGACAGGGGGTTCAGTTTAATTTGGAACGTCGGGTGTCTAGTTGCGAGGTCCCTCTACCCTCCCGACTCGACCGATATCTCATGAGAGACGCCCGCTGATTCGACCCACTGGGGCTAGGTAAGTAACTTAAGACGTTTTCATTCATTTTCCATTTGATATGTTGAAAATCACAATAGAAACTAATAATTTATCTTAATCACTTGTGCAAGGGTTGGACGCTTGTGGCTGCAGGGGATCATAAACGCCATATCAATGGCATTCTTGGTCTTTTGTGTAGGCTACACTTTTCGGGCCTGGTTGCGTATGGCAGAGGGCATGAGTCGGCCTACACATGGGACCACTACGCCGACTTTTCTGATGTACCAAATCGAGATGGCAGGGTCTTTCGCAACAAGGCGGAGCGGGTGATGGCTGAGCTGTGGGTAAGTCTTCCTTGCACTACATTTAGTTTTTATTTGACATTGCTAAATAATGACTAGATACATCGCGTTTATATGCAATATTTCTTCAGATGCCAGGACGGATACGAGGCTAAGGCGGCTACTGTGGCTCACAAGGCCTGTGTCAAGCTCATCAAAGACATGCATTACGAGGCGCGCATCCAATCTATTGTAACATACCATGCTACGTACCTTGGCACGAAGATCACTAAAACTCAAGCAAGAACCATGACGATGACCCGAGAAGAATACCTGCAGGTAAATATAAAACATTAATACTGCTTTCTTCTGAGATTTAGTACGCTTAATTTGATCTTCTTATATGTCATATACTTAATGACGTGTAGACGCCTCCGTGGTGGTGCGCTCAGCATCTCTAGTGCTTGGAATAGATGGTGAATTTGTTGTGCGCCGCCGAGTGGAAGGAGACGCACAACGTTTGTCGAGAGCGTCGTTTGATGATGTCAGGTGCACCACACCATCAAGGCAACCTAAGCCTCGACGAATACGCGGCTAGATGGGTATGCGAATTTATTTTTTATTATAACATTCAGTTCTGCATCATTTCTACTCATCTTGCTATTTTTTTCGCAGTCCTCGTCACATGGTGGCCAGTCTTGCTCCCAGTTCAAGGCATGGGCTTTGCCCACAAGGGCAAGGCGACATCCGACGTCGACTACAACTCGGAGGACCCGCCCTCGGCGTACAGCAATGCGACCGTCCACAGTCACCTCAGTGAGTACACTGAGATGACAAGAGAGATCCATGGGCAAGAGTACGATCCGAGCACCCAGGACCTTGATGGAGAAGTCGTCATGAGGGTAGGAGGAGGCAAGAAGCACGGGCGGTACTGGATTAGCGATAGCACACTCGACACGGCCACTACTCCCACTCTCTCTCAGATTCGAGCAAAGAGCACGAGTTCAAGCCCGGCCATACGCCCACGACCAGACACTGCACAGTCTCGGATGGAGGCACTCCAGGTTACTTCTGTTTTATTCGTCGTTCTTTGATTTTTACATACCTTTGCTTTGCATTGTAACATTGAGGTGAAATATTGTAGGCCGAGCTGGCAGAAGAGAGGAGGCTAAGGGAGGAGATGGTGGCGAGGATGGATGCTGATTGGCAGAGGCAAGAGATCGAGCGGCAGAGGATAGAGCAGATGTTCCACTAGATGCAAAGTCTTAGCAAGAGGATGGGTTAACCTCTGTCATCGGAGCTATTCCCTCCTCCACCTCCTCCTGCAACTTCTCCTGTGAGTATGAATGTTTTAAGTTGCTTGTTTCTACTTTACATCTTGTCTAACATATGCAATCTCTTCTCTTTTGTATAGAATCAATCGACGGCATCGAATCAATCGGCTCATACGTCGCAGTGGCCTCGTAGTTGATATGTGTGTGAAGCTATTGGACTATGTGTGAAGCTATTGGAATATGATAGATGTTTATTATGTTTTGTGTGAGACTTGTTTATATAAACTGCCTGTGATGTGATTTATATGTTTGTGGTTTATATAAATTGCCTGTGATGTGATCTTTATGTTTGTGGTTTTTATAAACTGCCTGTGATGTGATATATGTGTGATTTTAACAATTTTGTGCATTCTAGAAACATATTTTATCGAGTGCCCTAGATTTTGCCTAGTGTCTGGGTAAAAACACTTGACGAGTGTTTTTACCCAGACACTCGGCAAATATTAAGTGTTTGCCGAGTGTCATAAGCCTAGAACTCGACAAACAACTAGAGTTTGCCGAATGTCACATCTAGGCACTCAACAAAGTTTCTGTCACTGTTTTCTGTCCGTTCGGTCTGATTTTTTTGCCGAGGGTCTAAAAGGCACTCGGCAAAGAACACTCGGCAAACGGCTCTTTACCATCAAAAGGTAGGCCAAGTGGTCTATACCGTAGGTGGCACTCGACAAAATGTTTGTCGAGTGTCTTTGACCATTTGTCGAGTGCCCTTGGCACTCGGCAAACAGAGGCATTCTGGTTGTAAAAGCGCGCTTTCGCTACACTATGAATCTCTATCACCAAATTATAGCGGCGTACCATAAGTCGGTAAAAATCTTTACCAACCTTTACTATCTATCCTATAAGTGGTACCGGTAAAATCTTTACTGACACACATCTTTTTAACTGACCGATCATCCATCAGTCAGTAGAGTCAAATAATTAACCATCGATGGTGCATTGCTACTAATGAAATTACTGACCTATAGTCTGTAGCCTACAATTCACATAATCACAAAATATATACCCCATTATTATCACTAATCCCACAAATAATTATCATTAACAATCACACCTCTGTACGCAACCAATCAACATGCACAGAAGTAATGTTGACATTGATCAATTTATAACAATTAGTTTAATTAAAATCACATTCATATATTAGTGATTACAAGCAATTGTCACAAGGCAACAAAGCGAGTACAGACAAATGGTCAAAAGGCAATATAATTCTAAGCCAAATGCTCATAGTCATTATAGCTGAAAACATCTAGGTAGGTTCTATTACAAAAGTGCAACGATGTTGCATCCCATCATGTTTGTCTTGCACAACACTTGCAAACCCACAAGATATTTGTACAATGCTAGCTCCATGTCATCAGATTGCTTATCAATGCCCAATACTTCTGCAAAAAAGCGTGACCAAGCAAACAGTAGTTGAGCCAAGAGATTGTGACCAAGCATACTCCAAAGTTAAGTTAGCATAAATTGGTGATGAAGAAAATCAATACAGAGATGATAAGAGCCAAAAAAAAGCACACTGAAGTCCATACCTTTCATTGCCATAGATTCGAACTTCTTCAGACAAGATTCAGTAGACAAAATCCAGCACCGACTTGTCACTCCTTGCTCCCATTCTCATATTTAATATCTAGCTTATAACCAGTTAGAAACAACAGCGTTTTTATTTCATCTAACCTTCAGCTATAGATTTCATAAGAAGCTACAATCCAGTTGCTAAATTTGAGTGCATAAAACATACTTACATTCAAACATGCAGAACTGTACTAAGAAATATGGACTGATATAATTTTTTTTTTTTGAAATAAGGCAGGAGCGCTGCAATTCATTAAGGAAGAAAATGAGAGATACAACCTAAGATTACAATATCTTACCCAGCAGGAATGCCAGGCCTGACCCTGGTCATCAACAAGTCGAGGTAAAAGAAACAGAGGAAAATAGAGCAAAAACAAATGATAAACAAGGTCGAATTCAGCTGTTGAACTTTGAGACTGCTAGTCGATGCTTTCAACAACTATGGAGGCCACCGGTAGATAGAAAATCTGTCTTCATTGATCCAACTGTTCCTCTCCTTCCAAACTTGTCAGCTTGGTCACTGATGGTTGAACCGTAAATTCCAGTCAGCTTGGTTGCCTGGAGATATAGCATCATCAACTTACGATTTGCTTCACTCTCTCTCTTGTCTTGCCTAGTTACAGTGGCCTCGACATCATTGCAGGAAATGATGGTATATTGAAGAGTTATGCTGTCCATGAGACATCGGCATGCAACAATCCAAACAATGTGGCAGGTAAATGAAGAATTCCTGAGTTGTAGAACTCATTTAAGACATTTGGGCAACTAAGGGGATCAAATAAGTTACATTAGTGTTAACCTACTCGCACTTTTTTCACCTTGTTAGTTTCTAGCATGAACACTTTCTTCTTTCTTTTCTTCTGTGCAACCTAAGATAATATTCTGAAGGCCTCCATAGCACCATGTGAAAACGGCTTCTTGGAAACAGCTAGAAATTGTTGCATTGCAAGTATTGCCAGTTCTTGTGTCCCTTCAACAATGCACCACCTCCTTGCAATCTTCTTTTGGGCTATCTTTCATACAGATTTCCAAAGCGTTTTCCTTTGTTTGGGACGTGAGACACTTCTGGGCATCTCGGTTTTAGGGGGCTTCCTCTTTTCATTCCCGTTGGATGATGGAGTCTGCAAGACAGCGGGAGCAAGAGGCATGTCCATAGTATTTCGGAACATGATCTGTGGGTCTGTCATGTTACTAACATTAGTCTCCTTTTCTATCCCTGAGGTTGCAGTTTCATCTTGTCCTTGTCTAACAATTATTGGCCATTGCATAAAATATCTGACAATGTTGATCAAATCAGTCTTACTGATCTGATTGATCACTTCCACAGCTGCAGCGGGGATAGGAGGGATAGAGTTGGATGGACCTTCATCTAGGTAGTAACTACTCCCTCCATTTCAAAATAGTTGACGTTTTGGACGTTGGAGTTTTTTTCATATTAGTTGACGTTCTCGACTTCCTAAGCAACGCCAGGCCTTGAAACTCATGAAAACAGGATCTTCTATAGAGCCCCTCCTGTTCTCGCCTCCCCAATCTCCTTCTTCATGTATGGTGTGCCTAGCACAGCTCCTCCGGTCCTCCCCTTTCCAATCTTCTGTGCGAGCTTGGTGCCGCTCCTCCCCTCCTGTGCAAACTTGGCGCCGCTCCTTCCCTCCTGTGCGAGCTCGACGTCGCTCCTCCCCTCCCCCAATCTCCTCTCAAACCCATACATAGTGAGGCGATGTCCCCAATCTTCTCCCACCATGGCCTTGCTCGTCTCAACCTGGGCAGAGGAAATGGCACAGCCTGGGCCAAAGGAGGTCGAGGCTCGCGGCCGAGGCGAAGCCATCGCGTCGGGGCAGAGGGCGTTGCGACCAAGGCGAAGGAACCGTCGCATCACAGAGCGGGGGTGTCGCAGCCTGGGGCGGAGGGCGTTGCAGCCTGGGGCGAAGGGCGTCGCGGCTCCATCGAGCCGGGATGGAGGATGTGGCAGCTCGAGGCCGCGGAGCCGTCGCGTTGGGGCGGAGAAGGTCGAGGCTTGAGGCCGGGGCTCCGGCGCCATCAGCTGCGTTGCCATCGGTAGCGGCTTTGGTATCTGCATCACCTTCGTTGATGTTGTCGTTGGCTCCGTATTTTCGTCCGACCCAAAGTCTGCGAAGTGCGGTGGCTGGTGGGAGGAGAGGATCCCACTGTGGACTGCCTGCGATGGACTTAAATGAACCACCAACTCGTTCTTATTCCATGTGCCGTCTCCAAAACGTCAAATAAAATGAAATGGAGGGAGTAGTTGATATCTGCTCTTTTAGTGTGTCAGTAACCATAAATGTGACTGATTGCTGATCATGTTGGGAAATACCGAGTAGATGAGTAAGTGATCGACTGCGTTTCTGATCCCATTGTAAAGGGTTTTGGCTGTTACCTACCATTATGACCATTGCACTTCGATCATCAGTTCTTGCATGCTCTGCCTCATTTACGTCCGACTCTAGAGAGTTGATATCCATCATGATAATTGACTTCGGTTTCTTCAGCTTAGTTTTGGATCTTGGACTGTGTCTCTGTTCTAATTTTTGTTCTTCTTTAGCATTTGGTTTGGAGGTAGGTGTATGGAGCAGAACAGGCTTCAATGGTTTAGTGATAGATTCTTTGAATTTTTTTAGCACATTGGAGATATTGTTTTCTTTCTCTATCTCGGCAAGTGAAATAGCTTTCTTCGTCTGCTTTGGCTTGATGTGGGGCTCTGAAGCAGCAGTGCTAGAGTGTGTGAATGAGAGGTTATCTGTCCCTGTCTCTTTAGTAGCATGATTATTTGTTGTAGATTGATCCATCTTCTTTTCGGAGGAGGGAGTGTTCTGGCTATGTGGTATCACATCAGGGCTTATTTCACAGGAGAACTCATCACCATCTTTTGTTGTTTTCTCTACGGCGTTAAGAGCCTCGCTTTTTGGCACATAGTTGTCTTCATTTTGGCCCCTCCACAATTGACTCCAAGGCCAATACTTGGGTTCGTTGCAGGCTCATCATCTTAGGTTTTGGTGAGGTAATCTCTGGCAACTGTTCAACAGAGAAAGGGGTTCTCGTGTCATCCGAAACTCTGCTGTCCTGTTGAGGCAGTGAGGTTTTCTTCCTTGTACTAGCTACTGAGCTCATCCAAGCTTCCAACTGCTGAGTGGTAGGAGTATTCTTGTGGAACTATTAGTATAGCATTTGACCCTGATCTCACCCCTGCAGTAGCTTGATACTGATACGGTTCTATCTCAACATGAGTCCCAAGATCATGTTTCTCTGGGGATTGTAATTGACATGTCTCAGTAGAAAAGTGCCATTTATTGGGCTGCTTCTCTTTTGGCCTCTATCATATTTGCACAGCTCCACTTTCTTCTCTTTGTTCAATAAATCTCGACGGATGAGGTGAACAAACTTTTTCGCTAAGCTGCCTCTTGTTAGAAGCCTCACTTCTGTACCAGACATTGCTATGGCCCTGGACGCTAGCAGAGTTCCTCTGTGCTTGACCATCTCGTAGCCCTGGTAAAGCTTTTCTTATGCAATGGAAGATATGTGAACACTGATGGAATAAGTCTAGTGTGGGCGCTTTATACTTTATGCTTTATGCTTTGTGCTTTACGCTTTTTCGCTTTAGCATCTTAGACTAGTTTTTCAGCTTTTCGCTTTAGCATCTTAGACTAGCTTTTTAGCTTTATGCTTTAGCATCTTAGACTAGCTTTTTAGCTTTATGCTTTAGCATCTTAGCATATGCTTGGCTGCCCATCAAGCATATATATATATATCCCCAACCCCTTAGATTATTCATAGCATTGTAGTGAGTAAAAAACATAGAGAGAGTTACCCCTAACATTAAGTGTCATCTAACACAATGCGAGTATTGCGCCTAACAAACACTGCCACCACACATCCAACATTTAGTAGGGTCTCTACATTGTGCCACCTTGTGACCACGAGCTAGACAGTTGACGCAACAATTTCCCACTCTCTTTTTGAATTTTGTTGAATTCTTATGCCTAGCAGATGAAAAATTTGCTATATTTTTCCTCCACCAGTAACACTCTCTCACTCGTTGCCAAGGAGTCTGATTGGATTCTTCTTGGATTCTATTTGATGGAGATTGAGCAGACCCTTGAAAGCAGCAAGAAGTTGTTTGAGTAGCTAATGGCATGGTGCCAGTCCCAGTCTCCCAAGGCACACTCCGTGTGAAGGTCTTCGGGACTAAAGCTTTTGGTTGCTTAAGACAAGACCTGAGCTTGCAGTTTGACCATGAACTGTTGAGACTTTCCATTGGGTGGGGCAAGTCCAGGCAGCCAATAGATGCCGGTGGTGAATCCTTGTGAAAGAAAACAACTCTAGGACTGTTTATAAACAGTACCTCTCGTCTCCGTCGAGTGTTTCTTCCTTCAGCGGGCGATGGTGCAGTGTAGCGCACAAATGGCTCTTCAGACTTGCTGATGTTGCTGAACACCTTGGGTTGGGATGCTAGGCCATCTCTCCAGTGAAGTTTTGGACCTACAGAGCTATCCGCTTCTTCCATATTCCGTCGATGGTGAGTCATCAGCAATGGATCCAGCCACCCTAGTCTTGTTGACGAGCGTAGATGTCTGGCCGATGCTCCCTTCCGGACGACTTCGGCAAAGGATCGACCAAGTCGCCCGTGCTCAGGATAGAGAGCTGCCTGTAGGGCTCTGAGCTCCTCCGCTTGAGCTGCCCCTCCAAATGTTGATGGGCCCAACTGACTGCAGTCCCTGGACGGCAACCCTGCTTGCTCCATCTTCCTCCTCTTCCCTCTATGCAGAAGCTTCAGCACCGTGCTCCATCCTCAGGCTCCTCTGCAGTCGGCGAGAATCTGTTCCTTGAGCGCTTCTCAAGCTGAAATCCCTCAAACCTCTTGTATATCTGACACTCAGGGATGGATGCGAGTCAGCTAAGAAGATGGGAGCTGGGATTTGGGTTCGATATTGGTGGGTTCTGGTGGATGCATTCAGGAGAGTGATGTAATCCGGTCGGACTGATATAATTCAGCTCATCAAAATAAACTGATGTGCTAAATATGAGTGCAGGAAGGTTAGAGAAACTACACTATTGGTGGTGTGTGTGGCGGTGGTCTTTTAGGGGGGGGTGGTTGGGGGAGTGGGGGTGAAGCATCAACACGAGCGGCGAGAGGATATTATTGGGGAGGAACGACGGTGTAGTGACATGAAGATGGCCAACTGAGGGTAGTGCTGTCCAGGTTGAGGAAAGACCATGCAGCGTGGCCGAGGAAGGGCAGGGCAGTGCCATCGGGGTCGAGGAAGGCTGGGTTGGCAGGGAAGGCTACCATGCTGGGGCAGCACTCAGGGAGAGGCGTGGACGATAGCCCAGGTGGGGGCCTGCCAATTGGGGTGGTGGTGCACGGCGACACTACCGGCGATTGGAGAGTGAAGATGGATGGGAAGCAGGGGCTGGAGAAGCGGCATTGCTCATCAGAGTGGTGGCATCTGGATTAGAAGAGTGGGGGGTGGCGGGGGGGATAGGGAAGCAAATCCTTGATGGGTGGCTATATATAGGTGCAACAGATATTATTACTGACAGATAGTTGGTTACATATCTTTACACTATGTTCTGACATTATATATCATGACAATTACCGACGATGGTTTATCTGTGAATATAGAATTACCGACTCATGGTTCGTCATCAACTTTTAATGACTCATCATCATTAGCTAATAAAGGCAAACCCACAATTGATTACCATCATGTGGACTAACCTGGAGATCAAATGGTAGCTCATGTTGGCTCGATCCTTGATGTGAACTGTGTTGATGTTAGAGGTGATGGTTCTACTTATTGATGTGGCTTAGTCTACTGAGAGACACAGAGGTTTATCTAGTTTGGACTGCCGGCAAGACGTGATACCCTACGTCCAATAATGGCGATGAATGTATTGGCCTCGAAGAGCATTGGATCGTGGATGGTTGCAAGGGCGCTAGGAATTTTGCTCGAGCAAGAACCTTAGGGATGCGTTCTGTCCCTTGTGTATCTGTGTTGTGTATTCATCTCTAAGTGCTCTCGGTGCGTTCTTATATAGGGGCTGGTGATGATTCTTAAATCTCGTATTTGATCATCAATTCCCTGCATAAAAGGCATCCAAGTGAAAACCAACATAGTGACAGGGTTTTATTACTAACTATTTTCGCTGGTGTCTATAAAATTATGCATGTAGGTCACGTTATTACTTGGAATTGAGGGAAAGTACAAGCAACAAAGGGAGGAAGTACATTTTCAAAATACATTTCCAACCAATCAGGGGCAAGCACATGGATTCCTTGCCCCATAAAAGGGAGTAAACATGCTCAAAATGAACATTTACACATTGTGCAAGACCTAGGGCCCACCAGGGAGCACTAGGATGAAGATCGAGTTGATACGACCCAATCCAAGGTCGGTTGACCCTCTTCTGGTGGTTCTGGCCGTGCCCTTTGACCCACAACACCGTGATTGGTGTTTCTTACGTCATAATGAAGATGACATAATTACTGGCCATGCTAAATTCATACTAAATTCAGAATTAATTTCAAAAGCACACGGAATTACGATTGTAGCACTTTACCCAAGAGTATTTGGAGGTATCGTATTTATCTCAAAGTAAAAGTAGTATTCAGCATAGAAATTTATTCTAAAGACCAATTCAAGGCAAGTCTACTCATATTGAAATAACTAAGTCACAAACATCAGACTACTATACTCTATTCTAATTACAAATGAGTGACAGCCATATGGACAAGTCAAGTTCCTTATGTACTTCTTAAATTGGTGTAACACCCTAGTCTAAGCCTGTAGTTGTAGTTATAATGCGTGGTTTAGACCTTAATGGCCTTTTATTGAAGTGAAGTGGAGACGCGAGATTAGTCCCACCTTGGTTGTTTAAGGAGGTGAAGGCCAGTTTATAACCTTCATTATTTCAACCATAGCATCTCCGAGTTAGGCCGAAAGCGTAAGAGAGGTTCTATGCACCAATGCATGAGCTCGCTTCATGTGGGAGCTGGGTAGTAAATGGACTTTGGACGTGGGGTGTTACGTGGTATCAGAGCGAAACCTTTTGTTGTATGTGCGTGTGCGCGTGTGGTTAGTCTCACAACACAGCTCTGCATCGAGAGGGGATCTTATGTATCTGATGCCATTTAATGGTAGACTGTCGAGGGCGTCAGACCTTGAGGGGGTGTCTGTAACACCCTAGCCCAAGCCTATAGTTGTAGTTCTAATGCGTGGTTTAAGATTTAATGGCCTATAATTGAAGTGAAGTGAAGAGGCGGGATTAGTCCCGCCTTGGTTGTTTAGGAAGATGAAGGCCAGTTTATAACCCTTCTTGTTCCAGCCATAACGCCTTTCGGTTAACCTTTTTATATGAAGTGAGACCAAAAGCGTAAAACAGATGCTATGCATGAATGCGCTAGCTCGTTCACATGGGAGCTGAGTGGTAAGCAGACTTTGAATGCGGAGTGTTGTTATAATTGGTCTCATGAATATACACATAATCTAGTCAAAACATGATTTAAGACTTAATTCCAAAGGCACCTAGGCACTACTAGGGTGATACCTTTTTACTTGGTTAATAAGCCAAAGAGCACCGTCTTTAACTGGTCATATGTACCCAAAAGTGAAGGACTACTCTCTCCATCTCTAGCTCACCCCAAGCTCCAGTGCTCTGGTTTCCCCTCATCTCCGACTCGCCCCAAAGTTGCAGCTCGCCCCCAAGCTCCATCTCGCCCCATCTGTAAAACCTGGTGTTTCTCAAATTCAAGAAATGAGAAATTTTTTGAAGGAATACAAAAATTTAAAATTTTAAAGTTTCACAGGTGAAAGGAATCCATGTCAATAATTCAACTTTAAATTTGTACTCAAATTTAAGAGTGAACACCCAAACTTTAATAATAAAAGTGTTAAGATATGAGAAACAAAGATATTACTTGAAAATGATTAAACAACTTGAAGTTATACAAATTTAATAGGGATTCATTCAAACTAAAAGAGCCTAAATGAGTTTTCGAGCCTTACCAGTACCTTGCCTTATGACTGTTGCAGAATGAAATAGAATTCGAATTTCAACTTAACCCTAAAGTAAAAGTTGTTCCCCTTGAGGTATTCTATTATTCTGCAAAGCTCAAAACTTTCAAAGCTAGGAAGATATTTCTCTAAGGCCTCGAAAATTGGTTACTTGACCTGTTTTCCAGCAGATTCTTGTCTGCTTAACAGTTAACCATTTTCAAAGATCTATATCTTCCATATCTCTTTGAGGAAAACTGTTCATGCGATTTATTGTGGGGATCACGTGTTGAAGAAACTTTCTACAAAGCTTTGAGTAATTTAGGACTTTTTTACTATTCCTTTTTTATTTCCCAAATTGCTTAGGCAATAAGCTTGGCTGACCATATTGTCAGTCTTAACAGTCAGCTGTCTTGTGACTGTTGCCGGATTAAATCCAATTCGAAATTCAACTTGTTTCCGAAACAAAAGTAGTTCATATATCTTTGTTCTACTGATCTGCAAAGTTTCACATTAAAAGGTGTTCGGGAGGTAACTCTTCCAAAGCCTGGAAGTTGGTTACCTGATCTGCCTTCAGCAGATTTCTCAAGTCCTCTTATTGGATAACCAATTTCAAAATTCAATATCCTTCAATTCCTCGTGAAAATGTCTATGCAAGATGGTGGGATGTTAGAACATTTTTTCAGGAGCATACCCACCAATTTTTGTTCACATCGGACCTCCGAAATTAGTTAATTGATATCATTTGGCCTAATTCGAAATTCCCGATCTTCCATCCTACTTGAAAAGTACCCGTGCATGTTGGTTATTTTCTAGAACACATGTTGAAGGACATCTCTACCAATTTTCAACTTGTTTCGAGATCGTTTGCTTGGTTTTTCTTTTTGCACAAGGTGCTTAAACACTAAGACTGGGGGAGGAGCTCCCTGACACGTGGGGCCCATCTGTCAACCCTTCCCAGCTCGGCATTGGCCAGGAGGGGCGGCGCCTGGCCTGTCGTCCTCTTCAAGAGCCCCCCAGCCGGCTCCCTCCACCTCTCTCTCATTTCTCTCCCGCTCTACTCGGCCACCACCATTGCCGCCCATGGAGCTCGGCCGCCAAGCCATCTCTGGCCGTGTGAGCTCGCGAACAGCTACGTCGGAGGCTCCTCCAACCCTTCGAGCCGTTGCTCCCTCACCCTCCTCGTTCGTGCGGTCGGATTTGAAATTTTCCCCAATTTTCGCAACTTGGGACTGCTAGTTGTTCTTCGACCAAATCCGGTGAGCTCCGGCGAGATCCGCTCGATTCCTTACAATTGTGGACTCTTTACTAGCTTGCTCATCTTTTGAACCTTTCTTTGGATGAAATCGTGGTCGAATTTGCAGGGAAGAGGAGCACAACCGTCACCGGTGCGCCTGAACCCTTCGACCCCACCGGCAACCACCTTCCGCTCCTTCTCCACGCTGACAACCTCCGTGCTGGCGTTCTCCTCACCGTGGTGAAGCTCACGGTGAAGAAATCTTCGAGTTTTGTCGCTTCTAGCGCCGAATCGGCCTCGCCGAAGTTCCGTTTCCGCAGCTCGCCGCCGGCAAGCTTCTCCGGTGAGGGCCCCCACCATCCGACCCGACTCTGTCCTCCCTGCATTGCGGTGGCCGCGCTGGTGCCGGATCTATCCATCCCCGCCGCCGGCAGCCACCTCCAGCGAGTCGCCGCCGTGCGTAGGCCGCCGGAGCGCCATGGGTGCCGGCCTGGCCAATCGGCCAGCCCGATCCAGGCTCGGGATCCCCCGTGGCCGTAGTGCCTGATCATGTGCGGCTGTGTTTCCAGTGCGCCTCCGTGCGGCTGCGCTCACAGATCGCCACATGTCATCCAAATTCCATTACTTTCGGAAAATCAGTAAATAATTGCCAGGAAACTCGTTAAATCTTTTTAAAAATCATAACTAATTCATCCGAGCTTGACAAATTACAAATAATATACTGTTGGAATCCTCTCATCATGTAGAACATTTTGGAACTGTAAAAGTTGCATTTTATATACTGTAATTAATTCTATTAATTAAATAACATGCATTATACATGCATGCATATCATCATTTTCATGCATTAATAAAATGTGGAAATTTTATACCTAGCTTCTACTCATGAATATATGTCACCCTAGAATTTATTAGAATTTTTGTGCTTGTAGATTATTTATAAATAATTATTTACTCTTAGATAGAGATTAATTCATTATAAATTCATAGTTTAATAATAAATTGTAAAACTAGTTCAAAAATTATTTTATAACCTTATTAATATTATGAGCCACTAAAATTGTAGTTTATGCCTTCAAGAATCATATTAAGAAAATTTAGAAGTAATTTTCCTATTATAAACTATTTAGTAGAGGTTAGAAAATTCATTATTTAGATAAAAATCAGAACCTTGCCATATAAATTGCAGATAGCATGTTAATTAATAAATTCAATTCACCTGAATGCATTTGCATAACACTTCTTGTCATGTGCATTCATAAGCATATATAGCATGTGAACTTATCATCACATGCGATGACAAATTAAAAACTTTAGCATTTTATTAGGTGCATAATTAATCACACCGCATATCATTTCATGCATTTAGGAAGCGGCATAGAAGGCCAGCTGGTGGATCTGGTTGCTTAAGAGCCATCCGTTGCTGCTGAAGATCTCTCTGTTGTTTGTGCTAACTTTGCTCCAAGCCCAGGAAAGCCCTGGTGTAGCTCAATATCTGTAGTGATTGAACATCTCCTACCTCTCTTTCGACGGGGTAGTAGAGAAAAGCTTTGGATCTAACCATGGATGCACCCGACGTGGTGATCGCATGGAGGACCACGTGCTTGGGAGTGGTAGGCCTCAGGCCGAGCATATGGTATTGTTGTGAAAGGTGGCCACCTGCAGCTTTCGAGAAGCACATACGTGTCGTGTATTTTGGGTTTTCTCTAGATGGTATAAATCGATTATAATCGTTGGCTCTCACAGTAACGATGTCGTAGTAATAATGTACTCCCTCTGTTACCAAATAGTTGCAATACATTTTCCATTCACATCTCTCTCTTCTCCACTGCACGTTCTCCCACTTTTCATTGCACCTTCTAATGACAGTTAGTTGTGAACAGAGGAAGCATGTAAACCTAATTAATAATATGAGTTTGCTTGCTTAGTTCATAAGAAATTGATTGGTAACCATGATTGATATAGAATCAACACAAATTAAACTTATCTTTCGTGAACCTAATCTATCGCTAAAACTTAAATATAAGGATCCACTATGCTAGCGCTGATTTTATGCAAACAGCTATCCCACGTGAGTCAGCCTTAGCATATCCTTAGAGTCGGCTGTAGTTGGCCACATTGACGGGTAAGACTTGTTGAGCATTTGAATGCTCAGAGCTTGGTTCTCTGTGATTTTTGTGTGCAGGTGGTTTCTCTCTTCTTCCTCTGGACCAACTGGCAGAAGCAACCCTCGAGGGTGGCAATGTTTGGTGGGAGCCTTGCTCGTCGCACTGTTGTTGTGTGCTGCTAGAAGATGCATCGTATGGGCTCGATGTCATCTTATGCATAGTTTTCAGGAGACCCTAGTTTAAATAAGGTAACCGCTTCCGCACTTTTAAAACTTCTGTTTTATTAACTTAATCAATAGTTTGTAATGTATTTTTTTGTGCTTGAGTTGTTCTGTTGGCCCTCGCTTTGTCGAGTGACACCTGATAAGATCCTGTGGTTGATCGATTGTCTCTTCGTGAGGCGGTCTGTCACTGCATGGTATCATAGTAATATCAGGAACAATACGACTTTAAAGCTATTTTTGAAAAGCAAACTTCGCTAAAAAGCCCTTAGTTAAGCCTAATTAAGGACTATATAGTGTGTCTTCTCATGTGGCAATGCTAAGTCTGCATTCATGCATTTTACCTTTCTGTCATTTAATATTCTTGCAACGACATGGCTATGCCCAGGTTAGAAGGTAAGGTACGCACTCGAATACGGTGAAATTCGAAGGCTCATACATACAAGGTTCAGAGGTATGGAGTGTCCCGTACAACGAACAGTACGAGAAGTGAATATGTTTTTTGGAACATATGAAACATTTGCTGCCTAATGGGGAGTGTGGCCATTTGCCACTTAATGATAAGTGTGGACCTCCTGCTGTGTGATGTGAATCACGGTCATGTCTTCAAGACATGGCTTACTTGAGGACGCTCCGTATGGCAATGATACGAGACGTAAGTTTTTTTTTTCCTTTTTGTATTGCCTACCTGTGGTTGTGTGATCCTTTTCTGCAGGTACGCTAACTTCAAAAATAGTTCGTGTAGAACGCGATTAACTGTGTCAAGAGAGAGCGAGTTTGCCAATGAGGTCACATATGGTTGCTATATTAGACCGGCTCTTTTTCTTTCTGTGAGGATGTTGGACCGACATATTCACATGGCATTGCATTCATAGTTGTGCATAAAAATCAAAATGATTGTCAACAAATCTACCCAACTTGAACTCATAAGAAAATTTTGGAAAAATCTTGAGTTTAGGTGTGAAAACTTGACCTTCGGGGATAAATCAAAGGATGACTCTGGTCCTAGCCCAAAATATAGTTAAATCAATCACTGGTGTATCTTCGATTCTCATTCCTTGATCAATAGCTAATCTCTGAAGATTCGGTCAACTTCAAAAGTCATACCTCCCTAGTTTCGAGCCCAATCTTCGAGTTTAAGCACTGTATAAAAATACTATGATGTCCCCTATAAGTTTGGTAGTCTAGGTTCTATAGTATTCACCTGCAAATCCTGTTAAAAACCCAAACTATCTTTAAACCCCAATCTGTCCAGAACAGAATTTCAGCATGTCGACTGTTAGCTTCCAGATAGCATAACTTTTGTTCTGTTTCTCCTATGAGAACAAATAAATATGCGTTGGAAAGCTATGGAAGTCCTTTACAACTTTGTTATTTAAATCTAGTCCTGATTCTGCCTCTAACATTACCAAAATCAATTTTTTCGACTGCTGCCAGTCCAGGGCAGAGTTGATTTTTGTGTTGTGGTTAACCCTCTTTTATCTAAAGCTCGTTATTAAGTGATTTCATCGCTCCAATCGTGGCTTTAGCGAGTCGTTAACGTATTAGCATCTCCTGACCCTGTGAGAGAAGTTTCGATCTCCTGCATAGTCTCTACCTCGTGAATGACCTCCACTCATAATATTTGACTGATCCAGTTGTACCCTTTACCTCCAGTTTCCTTACATGTCCTCGATTCGTGTTCATAAAGAGTACATCCCGCCATCATAATAGGAACCTTCTCCAATACCATGCTAACACTTCAACATGAGTTAGCGGATAAACAATTAGATCAATAATATCGTGATTCGACCCTATGATTGATTTTTACCCTGTCAAGTACTGGTTCGAGTCAGCCCCTCCGATGGTTACCTTGACTAACTTTCAATTTCTAGACTTCTTCCAGACCCAATGTTTAGGCCTATTCTCGAATTTCTTTCAAAATCGGCTACCAAAATTTAAGGTGTTATACTGTTGAGGTCTGCACCATAATTGAGCGAGTAACATGAACTAAAAAGACTGTGATTGGAAACCAATCTTCTTTGACCTCTTGGTAGCAAAAAAAATCTTGTCATCTTGATCCCTCTTGTTGAACCAAATTGTCTTTGTAACCTATATACTTGTATCATCTTATTTTTGCTTTTTCTAATGTAAAATAAATAACATATGCATAATGCACTCTGATAGTTTAACTAAGCACAATTTTGGCACTCAGTGCATTTGCTCATAATGTGATTGCATTGCACCATTCCACATGTGCATCCCAATGGCATGATGCATCATGGCACCTGTACCATCCCATTATCATTCATGAGCACGTCATGCAAATTACATTATGATGTATCATACCATACACACATATCATGAGTACTCTTCATCACATCATACAATGTTCATACTTATACACCCGAGCATATGCACCATATCATGCTCATTCATGATCACATCCGGTAATGTGCATCATTATGCACCATAGCAATGTGCATCACATTATTATGCAAACACACCGTTGCATGGACATCATCACATGAGTGCATTGCATCATTCTCAGCATGTAATGCATCATCAATCAACAACATTGTTCACCAAACACTAAAAGTGCATTAGCAAATTTCTGAATATGAGCAAGAATGAGGTAATCCTAGGACACCTTGAATCCCTCACCAATATCCTTGTTACTCCAAAGCAAGTTGTGGTTGTTTCTAGAATCTCATGACCCATGTAAATCGACTTGTATAGTAATATCCTCACTCTAGTGTGTCTTGATAAATTGTCATCCCCCCTTGACTTCTCCTAATTTGGTGTGATTCACTATCTCTTTGCCTTCTTCCATCCAATCAAGTCGTCCTTACGATAAGCTTAATGAGTTTCTCTAAAGCTCTCTGAAATTTTTCCCTACTGTCATTCACTTGAACTAAACTTTCTTGAGTTACTGTATTGTATCCTACTACAAGCACTTATCCTTGAGATCATTGCACCTAGTATATGCCGCCCATATGAGACACCTTGTCTTGATACCATTTTTATGACATGTCCCACTCTTTTCATCCCTGCCCATGAATTATTGGTCATTCTTATTCCTTGAGGCCTTAAATTATGTAGGACACTCAGAAACAACTAGTTGCGCCCTGAGGTACGCCTATCCTTAGCTTAAAGCGGATCTATTTTGTGATAACCGCAATATCCTCTTGTTACCCTCTATCTAGAATTAGTAGCCCCTGTAATTTGTTGGTCTTGTTACTCTCCATAATTACAGTTCGATATTGGAAATGTGCTGGCTCGCCCAGGCGCTTCTCGGAATCAGTATTGTAATATGGAGAGGACACCTTCTCGGTGTGGATAAGGGGCTCTAATTGTAAAGTTCTTCCGAAGAAGGTTGTGCTTAGAATCCCTTATCTAGATAACAAGCCATATCCAAGCTCCCAGACCTATGCATTGCCCTAACTTGTGCATGTTGCCGAATCACTTATTTGCAGCATGATGATATTCATGTAATTTCAACTAGACTTTTGTGAGTAGTCAAATCTCCGCATCGATCTCCACCTATTCTTGCTTTTACATTTGAGCAGTGAACAATGCTTGATCAATGGTAGACCCCTGTCCATTTCTGTTACCTCACCTGCACCACAATTTATCCTAGGGATTCAACTCGCCCCCTGAAGCATGCCTTAAGATCTCTCGTTATCCTTGACCCCACCAACTTGGAATATAGCGTATAATCATTCCTATGCGAATACTATCTTGCCCTTACTGTTTCCCTTAAGTCAATTGTTATGCCCGTTCAACTAATATCTCAAGGTATTACTCCCTCTCCTCCCTCTTTCATTCTAAACCTTGGGATGAGATTTCTCTAAGGGGGGAGGGCTGTAACACCTGGTGTTTCTCAAAGTCAAGAAATGAGAAATTTTCAGAAGGAAACCAAAAATTTAAAATTTTAAAATTGCACCGGTGAAAGGAATCCATGTCAATAATTCAACTTTAATTAAATTTGTACTCAAATTTAAGAGTGAACACCCAAACTTTAATAATAAAAGTGCTAAGATATGAGAAACAAAGATATTACTTGAAAATGATTAAACAACTTGAAGTTATACAAATTTAATAGGGATTCATTCAAACTAAAACAGCCCAAATGAGTTTTCAAGCCTTACCAGTACCTTGTCTTATGACTGTTGCAGAATGAAATAGAATTCGAGTTTCAACTTAACCCTAAAGTAAAAGTTGTTCCCCTTGAGGTATTCTATTATTCTGCAAAGCTCAAAACTTTCAAAGCTATGAAGATATTTCTCTAAGGCCTCGAAAATTGGTTAATTGACCTGTTTTCCTGCAGATTCTGAAGTCTGCTTAACAGTTAACCATTTTCAAAGATCTATATCTTCCATCTCTCTTTGAGGAAAACTGTTCATGTGATTTATTGTGGGGATCACGTGTTGAAGAAACTTTCTACAAACTTTCGAGAAATTTAGGACTTGTTTACTATTCCTTTTTTATTTCCCAAATTGCTTAGGCAATAAGCTTGGCTGACCAGTCAGTCTTAACAGTCAGCTGTCTTGTGACTGTTGCCGGATTAAATCCGATTCGAAATTCAACTTGTTTCCGAAACAGAAATTTTTCATCTATCATTGTTCTACGGATCTGCAAAGTTTCACATTGAAAGGAGTTCGGGAGATAATTCTTCCAAAGACTAGAAGTTGGTTACCTGATCTGCCTTCAGCAGATTTCCTCTTATCGGATAATCAATTTCAAAATTCAATATCCTTCAACTCCTCATGAAACTGCCTATGCAAGATGGTGGGATGTTAGAACATTTTGTCAATAGCATATCCACGAAAGTTTCGTTCACATCGGAGCTCGGTAAATATTTCATTAAGACCTCTGAAATTAGTTAATTGAGCTGCCTTTCAGCAAATTTCCAAGTGTCCTTATCATTTGACCTTTTTCGAAATTCCCTATCTTCCATCCTACTTGGCAAGTACCCGTGCATGTTGGTTATTTTCTAGACCACATGTTGAAGGACATCTCTACCAATTCTCAACTTGTTTCGAGATTGTTTCCTTGCTTTTTCTTTGTGCACAATGTGCTTAAACACTAAGACTGGGGAGGAGCTCCCTGACGTGTGGGACCCATCTGTCAACCCTTCCCGGCGAGGCATTGGCCAGGAGGGGCGGTGCCTGGCCTGTCCTCCTCTTCAAGAGCCCCCCCTCCCCCAGCTGGCTCCCTCCACCTCTCTCTCGTTTCTCTCCCGTTCCACTCGGCCACCACCATTGCCGCCCATGGAGCTCGGCCACCAAGCCATCTCTGCTCGTGTGAGTTTGCGAACAGCTGCGCCTGAGGCTTCTCCAACCCTTCGAGCCGTTGCTCCCTCACCCTCCTCGTTTGTGGGGCCGGATTTGAAGTTTTCCCCAATTTTCGCAACTTCGGACCGTCGGCCATTCTTCGACCAAATCCGGTGAGCTCCAGCGAGATCCGCTCGATTCCTTACAACTGTGGACTCTTTACTAGCTTGCGCATCTTTTGAACCTTTCTTTGGATGAAATCATTGTTGGATTTGTAGGGAACAGGAGCACAACCGTCACCGGTGCGCCTGAAACCCTTCGACCTCGCCGGCGACAACCACCTTCTACTCCTCCACGCCGACAACCTCCATGCCTGCCTTCTCCTCACTGTGGTGAAGCTCAAGGTGAAGAAATCTTTGAGTTTCATCGCTCCTAGCGCCGGATCGACATCGCCGAAGTTCCATTTCCGCAGCTCGCCGCCGGCAGCCTTCTCCGGTGAGGGCCCCCACCATCCGAACCAGCCCCTGTCTTCCCTGCATCACGGTGGCTGCGCTGGTGCCGGATCTACCCGTCCCCGCCGCTGGCAGCCACCTTCGGCGAGGCGCCGCTGTGCGTCGACCTGGCCGATCAGCCAGCCCGATCTAGTCTCAGGATCCCCTATGGCCGCGGTGCCTGATACCGTGCGGCCGTGTTCCCAGTGCGCCTCCTTGCGGCTGTGCTCACAGATCGCCACGTGTTGTCCAAATTCCATTACTTTCGGAAAACCAGTAAATAATTGCTAGAAAACTCGTTAAATCTTGTGAAATTCATAACTAATTCATCCGAGCTCAAAAAATTACAAATAATATACCGTTGAAATTCTCTCATCATGTAGAACATTTTGCAACTGTACTTGTTGCATTTTATGCACTGGAATTAATTCTATTAATTAAATAATCTGCATTATACATGCATGCATATCATCATTTCATGCATTAATAAAATGTGAAAATTTTATATCTAGCTTCTACCCATGAATATATGTCACCCTAGAATTTATTAGAATTTTTGTGCATGTAGATTATTTATAAATAGTTATTTACTGTTAGATAGAGATTAATTCATTATAAATTCATAGTTTAATAATAAATTGTAAAACTTGTCCAAAAATTATTTTATAACCATATTAACATTAAGAGACACTAAAATTGTAGTTTATGCCTTCAAGAATCATATTAAGAAAATTTAGAAGTAATTTTCCTATTATGAACTATTTAGTAGAGTATAGAAAATTCATTATTTAGATAAAAATCAGAACTTTGCCATATAAATTGCAGATAGCGCGTTAATTAATAAACTCAATTCACCTGAACGCATTCGCATAACACTTCTTGTCATGTGCATTCATAAGCATATCATCGCATGTGAACTTATCATCACATGCAATGACAAATTAAAAACTTTAGCATTTTATTAGGTGCATAACTAATCACACCGCATATTATTTCATGCATTTAGGAAGCGGCGTGGAAGGCCAGCTGGTGGATCTGGTTGCTTAAGAGCCATCCGTTGCTGTTGAAGATCTCTCTATTGTTTGTGCTAACTTTGCTCCAAGCCCAGGAAAGCCCCGGTGCATTAACTCTTTTTAAAGTTTTTATTTTATCACATTGTATTGTATAGTTAATGTACCGTGTATTAAGTTGTAGGAGTTGTTTGGAACCCTACATTGCATGATAGTGATATCAAACCCTACTGAGTCTATATTAGTACAGGTAACTCGATGTAGAGCTAGGCTATGAGCTCTCTTATACGGTAGAAGTCGAGTGAATGAGAAACCTCACTCGCGAGCTATACGTCTTATTTTATCCCCCACATGATTTAACGTGAGATCGACAAGGATAGAGTATAGGAGGGTTGGAGAAGGCAGGGCCTTCGCGGTGGTAGCCCCATCTATGTTAGTTAAAGATCGATTCGAGTGTGGCTCTGTTGAACAAGTTTAAATGTACCGAATACATACTGGTGTTTTTGGGCCCAGAAAACCGATGTAGCTCAATATCCGCAATGGTTGGACGTCCCTCTACCTCTCTTTTGGCGGGGTAGTAGAGAAAAGCTTTGGATCTAACCATAGATGCACTCGGTGTGGTGATCGCATGGAGGACCATGTGCTTGGGAGCGGTAGGCTTCGGGCCGACCCTATAGTATTGTTGTGAAAGGTGACCACCTGCAGCTTTCAGGAAGCGCGTACGTGTCATGTATTTTGGGTTTTTCCTAGCTAGTGTAAATCTTATATAATCGCTAGCTCTCACAGTAATGAGTACCACTTGTTCACTGTGTCATATCATAGTAATAATGTACTCCCTCTGTTCCCAAATAGTTGCAATACATTTTCTGTTCACATCTCTCTCTTCTCCACTGCACGTTCTCCCACTTTTCATTGCACCTTCTAATGACAGTTATTTGGGAACGGAGGAAGCACGTAAACCTAATTAATAATATGAATTTGCTTGCTTAGTTCATAAGAAATTGATTGGTAACCATGTTTGATATAGAATCAACGCAAACCAAATTTATCTTTCGTGAACCTTATCTATCGCTAAAACTTGAATATAAGGATCCACTATGCTAACGCTGATTTTATACAAACAGCTATCTCACGTGAGTCAGCCTTAGCATATCTTTGGAGTCGGCTGTAGTTGGCCACATTGACGGGTAAGACTTGCTGAGCATTTGAATGCTCAAGGCTCGGCTCTCTGTGGTTTTTGTGTGCAAGTGGTTTCTCTCTTCTTCCTCTGGACCAACTGGCAGAAGCAACCCTCGAGGGTGGCAATGTCCGTTGGAAGCCCTGCTCGCCGCGCTGCTATTGTGTACTGCTAGAAGATACATCGTATGGGCTCGATATCATTTTATGCATAGTTTTCAAGAGACCCCAGTTTAAATAAGGTACCGCTTCCGCGCTTTTAAAACTTTTATTTTATTAACTTAATCAATAGTTTGTAATGTATTTTATCGTGCTTGAGTTGTACTATTGGTCTTCGCTTTGCCAAGTGACACCCGATAAGATCCTGTGGTCGATGGATCATCTCTTCGTGGGGCGGTCTGTCACACCATCCTCATGTAGCATGTGCGCAGGACATGGTCAACGCCTAGGTCTCCACCCAATCCTTGACCCAAATCTTGTGTCTCCACCCCAAATCCACCCCTAGGTTTCACGGCCCCAAAAGAAGGTGCCTCGTTCTGCTGGATTCACCATCTCGCCCCCAAATCTAGGTCATTGTCGAGCCAACATCGGCCTTGGACATTGCTGCTGCCCCACATCGAGCTTGCTGCCCTACGTCGAGCTTGCTGCACCAAATTTAGATGGGGCCTAGAAGAGCTGGTGCTAGAAGAGACTTCGTCATTGATCTCAGCACTGCTTCATAGCTTCAAAAATAGGTAAGACTCAATCCCTATGGCAACTGTGCAGATGTGGATGATGATTAATTTCAACGTGTGTTTTGAGGGACTAGTAGCTAATACTAATGTGATTATGACTATAACGTTCATATTTACCACTGTTATTTATGAAACTAAAATTTGTAATTTATCTCAACTTTATAAACAGACCAAATAATGACAGACCATAATTGGATGTACACTGGTTGGTCTCGCATAGAGGCTCCATTAAATGGTTGAGTTGAAAACACAAACCAATTATTAGATCGTGCATTCTCGAAGCCTAATGTTGTTGAAGGTGGTACCATTAAGTGTCCTTGCACTGTGTGTCACAATTGTGTGAGACGTAAAAGATTTGATGTAGAAATACATTTATGTCAATTTCACACTTTGAAGCAAACTTGGAGTTAATCCATGAATTGTTGCCTCCAGAATCTAAGTTGCCAAGGACTTCTACCAGTCAAAGAAACTATTTGAGGGCCTTGGTATGCCATATATCAAAATTGATGTCTACTATAACCTTTGCATGCTCTATTATAAAGATAATCAAAATAAAGACAAATATGATGTTTGTGGTACTTCTCGTTATGAGAAAGGTCAAAAGAAAGTACCACGTAAAGTGTTGTGGTACCTTTCCATCAAAGATAGACTACAACAATTGTATGCACATGCAGAAACATCAAAGCTAATGCGGTCTCACAAGCCATCTACATCAGGTAAAATGGTTCATCTTTGTGATGGGGAAGCATGACAACAATTTGATAAAGACTTTCCAGACTTTGCTAGTGATCCAAGAAATGTGCGTGTTGCTTTTGCAACATATGGCTTTCAACCATTCTCTTTTGGTGCTCCAGACTCATCTTGGACAGTTTTTATTACTCCATTAAACCTCTCACTGTGCACGATCATGAAATCAGAGTATATATTCCTCGCCCTTATTGCCTCGGGGCGTGAACATGGAATGAAGTTGAATATTCTATTGCAACCTTTATTTGATGAATTAATGACTTTATATGGGAGAGAGTAGAGACATGGGATGCTTCACTGAAGCAAAACTTTACAATGCAAGTGGCCTATATGTGGTCCGTGCATGATTTTCCTGCATATGGTAACTTTTCGGGATGGAGCACTCATAGTGAAGCATATAATCTATGTTATGGTCACAAGCCATCATGGCGTGATTGCCATAGGTGTTTTCTACCTACGGATCATGAATTCAGATTTCAAGCTAATGCATTCTGTAAGAACACAATGGTGTCTGATTATATACCAAGGCAATTAACATGGGAGGAAATATTTGCTCAAATGAATATGCTAGTGGGTGATAGAAAGAATTTTGGTCAATTGTACAATTGGACCCACATTAGCTGCTTTTGGCAACTTCCATATTTCCATAAATTATAGTTGTCACACAACATTGATGTGATTGCACTTGAGGTTGAAAGAAAATGGATAAGCCAAGGGCCCCATTTTGCATTGATAAGAATGACAAGCAGACAATACTGAAATGGATGCTAATGACATGTGCTGCGCCGGTGGCTCCAGCCATATGTATGCTGAAGATGGTGGCTGATGTGTGGGTGGTTCCCGATCTTCCGTCAGGTCGTGGTAACTCTCGATTTAATGGAGATGCAACACAGAATCGATCTGACCTCAAATCAACACGATTCAAAGTTCGCAATCACAACACCACTTCTCCTCTAGTTATCAACCGTGCAACACACGATTGAACTCGCCAAAAAAGCTAATCTCAGCCTGCGAATAAAAGAATACAAGCAAGATCAAGGAAGAACGCAACTCAATTGCGAAATCTAAATTAAACTCACAAAGTTAGAACTCAACAAACAGTCAAACGACGAAATTGTTTGATAACAGATTAAACTAGGCAAAAACCTAAAGCTATGGTGGTTACTATTTATACAGAGTTTAGGGCTTCTTTAAGGGGCAAACCTTAATACTAATAGACCTAGAAAAGATACACGACCCAAGAGCCAAAGATAGTGTCACAGCACCAGAGCAGTTTCTGGATGTCATCTTATTTTAAAGATTCCAGTTGACTCTGATGGAATTTGGAGATGAGACTATGGAAAGATTATCTTATTATCTTTCCATCTATATTTAGAACATTTAAATGGATCTCGAATACGACCTGGGCATCCATTTTTGTACGGACTGCTCCTAGAACCCGAGGGTAATTTGACTCCGAGTTAGATGAAATCTCCTCCGAGGTTCAACGTGCCTTGCAGGTCTTGAGCATCTCCAAGTCTTTCTTTATGCTTTATTTGACCCTCTCTAATGTTTTTAATCATAATAAAGTCATTAGGAAAAAAAGCAGGTATGTATTTAGGAGCAAGCTCAGCTCTAAATTCAATTGTCATGCACGAGCTCTTGTGATTGGACCACTAGAGTATGTGGAGGAGCGTTGTGTGTATTAAATGAAGGGATGTCCGCATTAGCGATAATCAAGATGTGATGGATTGATATGATAGTTGCACGATTAACATCCTTTGGTTCAAACTGAACAGATGCAAGAGTAGTACTTTTGTAACTAATGGATGCTAATATTTTGGCACTGACTTAAACTATGGCTTCTCAGTTACTCTTGTGAAGCCATCTAGTAGTCCTGCACATATTTATGATTCAAACTAGCTTCAATTGTTAAATTATACTATCTTTGGTTGAGACTTGTTAATGAATATGTATGCTGTGGAGAGGATTTAGTTGTAAATATGTCCTGTGATTGCAACTATCATTTTGTAAAATATTTGATCCTGGCTTTGCAACAATTTTTTGTGATGAATAACATTTTCATGGTGATCTGTATAACATGGGAAGAATTTTCATGTGGGCCAGGATAATTTTTGTGACAGCTGCTACCAGAAATACAGAAGAATTTTCATGTGTGTTTCGATCATATTCATGACAGCCACAGACCCTCATGAAATTAGAATTTCTCTGTCGGCTTTGGACTCTCATGAAAATTGCAATTACCTGGCAGCTTGGAACACTTACGAAAATACTATTTCCAGGCAGTTGAGCACACTCACGAAAATTGCAAAGCACTCACGATAAAGTCTGTAAAAACCTGGCAACATTGTACGTATATTTCGTGGGACTGGCTGCCGCGGATTACCGTCATGAAAAAAAGATCCTGAGAGTCAACATCCACGAAATTGCAAATTCCATGGCGACAGACCGGTGTATGATTTTGTATGACGATGCACCAACAGGAATTATTTTCTTGGCGGTTTTAACTATTTTCATGACGGCTTCAGGCACAAGGGAAAATTCTGTTCTGTGTATAGTGCTATTTGTCTTTGTCTGTATCTTGCAGGTGCAAGCTTCCTAGAACATTTTGAAGTCCTTCATATTCGTGCTGAGCTTGAGCAGATAGGGGCAAGAATATGTTGCCTAATCTGTCTTCAACAGACAGAAAAGATGCCACCGAGATTTTCTGATTCTTGGTGAATGTGAACAGATTAGGATATTGTTTCGACAGATAAAGATCATTCCAAACATCTAACCAGAACATAACTCTAGTCCCATTACCAACTGAGCAGGAGGTAACTGTTGCCAAGCTATCGTCGCTGGACGACAATGAGATAATTGCTGCACTTTTGCGACAACGGATCGACCGATTTGCTAGACGAACCGGCAAAGGATTTCTCTCTTTCGTGGAGAAGAACGAATGTTTTACTCATCAAAACACCAAAGGAAACGAGAATAAAGAAATAGTAGATGAAAAACTGAACAAGATGTATTTCTGATTCTATCTTTTCTTCAAGCAAACTTGTTATTATTTAGAGATGGATACACCTATGTACCAAAGCCTATCTCAACTAACTCCAACTGAATTTTAAACCTAACACCAAATGCAAAACAAACATAAACCAACCCCTAATCTATAAGAAACCTAAACTTAATCTTCCAGGATGTACGTATCCGTTTCCTGGGTGCCTTCACGCCAAGCTCCAAAACCTTTTGGTCATTATTTTCTGGAGATCACCAACCACCATTGCTTACAATCCTAGAAATTACTGAGTCCATCGATTACTGAACTAGCCAGAAATTACCAAACGCTTTTGCTTCTGATCCTGAAGATTACTGAGCTCACCAAAGTTACTGAATGCTTCTTGTTCCTGAACCTACCTGAAATTATTGAATGATCGAACTGTCAAATTTCACTATCAACAGTAACCTCTCTAAAGTGGTCATACAGATGAAGTAAATCATGCCACCAAAATGATCCCTTATTTGAGGTTGTGTGGGGTATATTGTCTTGAGCATAATAAGATTGCCATACCATGTTAACCCATGGCACATTTTTCCGAATATAAAATTTATCCTGGTGCTTTAGGAGCAGAGCTGTGTTCTACGATTTCAGATCCAATACATCAAGACCTCCTTTGATTTTCAGCTTTGTTACCTTATTCCAAGCAATAAGAGGTTTTGATCTTTGGGCAACAATAATTCTTATTTCAATTCGGTATATAAGTATGGGGTCCACTGCAAAGTAGTATTTTGTTGTTGCTTCCCTTACAATGTTGAAATTAACTTCTATATTAAAATATTTATTTCAGAATTTGCCTCTCTCTTCTCATGGCTACTCTCTTCCATAGCAAAATAATATTCTATTGGCTTATGGCTTGGCAATAGCACTATGGATAGTTTTTGTTGTCTCCTTCTTACTACCTACTTTCACAATATGTATAGTTGATTTTAAGGAGTATTTCATTGCTTATGGCTCACTTTAGTACTATATTGTGAATGCCCTTACATTTATATCTGACCCTCTCCAGAGGCAATGCTGTCTCGCTCGGTCAATAAAATCAATGATGGCAACTTGGATTTTGTCACACCCCAAGTTTTCCAATTTTAGGATGTGAACTTTTCTTCACTAAAATAAAGTAAAATTTGCAATTATTTAAATAATTTTAATTATTATTCATTTGTTTTCAATTTTAAAAGTATTCAAAATTTCCTTGAAAATAAAGTTTTAAATATTTTTGATGAATAATTAACTTGCTTTAATAAAATGATTTTTTTTCTTTTACAAAAGTAAGTTTATATGATAAAAAAATGAAAGGTGTTTTCCCTAAATTTGATTTTTGAAAATATGTCTTTAAAACATGATTTTATTGTGAACTTTGATTTTAATTGGAAACTTAGAAGTAAAATGAATCTACCTCAAATTATTTTACTATTTCAGAAATAATCTAGTAAAATAATTTTTGGAATTTAGAAGCAAGTTTTATTCTATTAAAAAAAAGAGTGCTTTCTCCTAATTTAAAATTCCGGAAAGATTTGTTGAAAATATTATTTTATTAGGAAATTCAATTTTGAAAGGGTTTTCAAGGAAAGCATGAAATGACATTGTCTTAAATCTTTCAAATAAATTATTCTGTTGTTTATTTATAAATAATTTACTAAAAGAAATTATAATCAAAGATGAAAAAAATATAAAGGAAATAAACAAAAGGAAAGAACAGATGTTTTCCCAACATTTGGAATCTACGAAAAAGATGTCTTAAGTATGTTTTTACTTGAAATGATTCAAATGAAGTAAAACGGCATTTATTTCAAAATATTTGAATTGAATTATCTCAATTTGAAATTTTAAATTAAAAAAACAGTATAACAAGATAATTAAAAGTGAATAAGAAAAGAAATAACAAAAAAAAGAGAGAATAAAACCTCCTTAGGCCTAAATCTCTCTCCCACCTTCTCTCTTCCTCTCACAGACCGCGCGGCCCAGCTCCTCCTGCCAGGCCCAGCCGCCATCCCCACCTCTCCTCTCTCTTATATGCGGGGCCCACTCCATCATCCCCTACCTCCAGCGCCCACAACCGCACGTGCGATAGAGCCGCGCGCCGCCGTGATTTTTCCTGAACCGAAGCCCGATCTTCGCGGGATTTAAACCCCTAATCCTAGCCGCCACGCCCCTAGCCCTAGCTCGCCGTTGCATCGTCACAAAAAGCAGCCCTGGCCACCACCATCCTCACACCGCCGTGCCCTGCGTTGCAGTGCCCCAGCCAAGCCCGTCGTCTTCGAGTTCCGTCGACTGTACCACGCCCGCGTCATTGCCGAAGTTGCCGCCCAAGGCCTCGCCGTCGCGCCCCTTGCCTGATCGCCCCGATGCCTAAGACCCCCAAGGTATTGATCCCCACATTCCCCTCTTCGATTCAAGCCTTTCCCCGAAGAAAATCGGCCACCGGAGCGCCGTCCCTAGCCGCCTCCGACGAACCCATCCATGGCGCCGCCGCGCTGGCGTCAGGCTGCGCCAGCCAGCCGGCCAACCTGGCCGCGGGCCCTCAGGCCGATCTTGAATGGACGATTCAGATTAATCCAACAGCCCCTTTTATAGATCTATTAAATTGTAGTCATCCGATCTAAATCCAAGCACTCATACTAAGCCACGCGCACCGTCTAACCTCATCCACCCATTTTGAAATGGAGTGCCCAGATTAATTCTAGGTTTTCACATATAAAAATAACTCATAACAATTTACTGCATCATCATTTCATCACGCTGATGTCAGCAAGGCTTTTTAATTAAAATCCAATTGAAAATCAGGGTTAATGATTTCTGAATAGTATATTAAATATAATATATATCTGAATAATAAATCTAATAATAATAATAATATAATAATTATTATTAGTATAACAATAAAATAATTCTAATAATTATTTATTATTATTGGTTATTGTAGTATTAATAATATTAATAAATTATAATAATAGCAATAATAATTTGATAATTAGTAGTAATTGTAATATTGCCATAATATAATAATTGTAATAGTATTATTTATTTTAATAACAGCAATAATAATTCTAATAGTGATTATCTGATAACATTAATATTAATTACAATTGTACTTATAATTATAATTATATTAACTACTAATAGTTGTAATAATAATACAGTTAAGGTTAATATTAATAATTGTACTAAAAATTAATTTTATATTATAATAAAATGATAACTATATTAATGATAATATAAAATACTAATAAAAATAATAATATCACTAATAATAGTATTAATAATACCCGTACTAATAATAGTAATATTCATATTAATGATAATCCTTGTTAATTAATAAATTTCATTTTTAAATACTAAATTTTATAAATTAATATATCATATTGTTTTAATGTAACAATTTACACTTAAGTCCTCTGATCTTTAATTTAATTGCAGATTAGTCCCTAAACCTTATAAACGCTATACTTTCATACCGTAACTTTGATTTAAGTGAACTTTTTACCAAAACGATCGTATCGAAATAACCTATGCATTCATGACATCATACTATTGATTCTCTTCAGTTGTATGCATAGTTGTGATTGAATTGTGTTTCCTTGTGTGTTGTGCATGCGCTTAGACGAACTCGCTTCAGATCCGCTTTGTGAGGACTGTCAGCACCAAGACTCCAAGATTATTCAGTAGCAATACAATTACAAAGGCAAGTGTCTTTGACCATTTTGTGTCTACTTTACAAAACCTCTATCTTGTAAATTGCATGCTTGTGTCAAATTGAATGTGCACCTATTATTAGAAATTCACCTAGTCTTTCTTTATTATGCCTTGTCACCCTAGTTTACCTTTTTGTTGGGTAGATTAAAAGCTTAGTTGGCTATTGTCGAGATGGGTGGTGTTAAATGGATTTATTATCATATTTACTTCACTAGGATTAATGGATTATTTAATAGTAACTTCGAGATTAGTGATTTAGGAGATATAGTTGGTGTAGGGTTGTATGCGAGGTTACCGGCACCGTCTCTTAGTATGTTATCTTCCCAAATCTAAGGACCAGTTTGTGAAGCGACCACCCATGTGTTACCGTACAACCACGAGCCAAGAATGGGCGCGCCCTAGTGTAGTAAGTAGTGGAGATCAGTTCTATGCGTGCCAAGCGGTGGAGCGGAGAAAGCGAGTTACGCCTGGATCCGCTTGGAGAGAGATGTGTGAGGAAGGGAGAGTTACTTTCGAGAACCATCTGGTCCTTTCTAAGGTTATGGTTAGTGCCTTATTAGATGAAACCCCAGTGGGCTCGTACAAGCTAGTGGAAGCCATGAAAAAGCCTTAAAGTGATCTCTTGACCCTCACACCAAAGGAAGTGTGCGAGTGCAATGCGGGCACAGGCATAATGGAGATTATTTACTCCACCTAAAAACAGGTGATGAAATCACTTCCCATGAGGAATTGTGTACAACTTCTTTAGAGTTAAAACTGTTATAACAGTCGTGCTCACGGTCACAAGCATTGCATAGACCCTCACATGATTAGTATGATTTATTTGGTGATCACAGTGGGAGACTGTGATTGGTTCTTATGTTGGTGCTACAGCGGGGTGGGATGTCTTTCACTTAGTAAATAGGTGCTTAATAGTATGTTTCTAATGTGTGCTTTTTTGCAAAAAAACCTTATATTGCCTTTGTCTTGTTTGTTGTCATATGTCATCTTTTCTCACACTTGCTTAGTACATCCGGTACTCAAACTTGTCTTTACAAATGCTACTCAGTTAAATAAAAGTTCAAAAGGACATTGAAGACACAAGAGGAAGTCTAGGCCTGCCGTCTCTCCAGTCGACTGCCTGTGGAAGCTGCACTATGCTTGGTTTTTTTTTCGCTGCATTTGTTAATTATTTTCTTTTCTCTTTATTCGTAACATTGTTCTGTTTTACCATTAATGAAGTCACTTTATATATGAAACTTAATTCTTGAGCACACATAAAGGGTCATTTGATTTTAGCCTTAAAACTAGGTGTGACAAATTTTCATAGTGCACATTTTATATGTGGGTTGATGAAAGCGCATAATTAACAAGCTGAAGCGTTCCAGCATATGAGAGCATTGCTGAAGTAGAAGTCAACCTTCTTTCTATTCTATGGATGAGAGCCATATAGTCATCCACCCTGGGATTTGTGGTTCCAAGTCGCAGACCAAGGTATGTAAAAGGAAGAGTACCCAGCTTGCAGCCAAAAGTTCGCACCAGGATGCCGGCCTTCTCCATATCCAAATTCAGAGGTATTAATTTGGATTTGGCGAAATTGGTGTGGAGGTCCGTTGATTCAGAGAAGGATTGCAGGAGCCCTTTAAAATAGGAGAGCTCCCTTTGTGAAGGTTTTCATGCATATTGTATTATAGGGAAGTTATTGCTAAGGCCTGCTTCAATAGGGATGGAAAAGGATCTCTTGACTATAAGCTCTGTTAACAATACACTGAAGCAAATCTGCTGAAAGAACAAACAAGAGGGGAGACAAAGGATCTCCTTGCCTGACTCCTCTTCGACATTGAAATGTCACACTTGGGACGCCATTTAATAACACTGAAGAGGACACTGTTTCCAAGATTCTTTCAATCCCAACTGATCCATGTCTTAGAAAAACCAATGCTGTGGAGCATCTCATTAACGATGGTGCTGTGTTCAACTATGTCAAAAGCTTTTTCAAAGTCTAACTTAAAAATCACCAGCTCCTTTTTTGAATGTTGGCACCGATAAATGTACTCAAAGGCCCAAGCTAGACAGTCCTAAATAATTCTTGTTTTTATAAAGCCATACTGATTTTCATGGATTAGGGGAATGCATGTTTTTGTAAATCGATTCTACCAAATTAGAGGCATTATTTAAAGACATACTCTCTCCATTCTTTAATTAATGTCGCCGTTCACCTTAAAATTCAACTTTAACCATTCGTCTTATTCAAAAAATTTGCTCCGAATGTGTAAAATTTAAAGTTGTGATTCAAATAACTCTAATGATAAATCAAATTATATAAAAATATATGAAGTTTATTAAATTTTTTTGAATAATACGAATGGTCAAAGTTGAATTTAAAATTCCACAGCGACATCAATTAAAAAATGAAGAGAGAATTATTCTTATTAGTTAGTGCTTATGAATCCTTGAACTCAAGACCTCATAGAGAATAACTTATTGAGCCTTGTCAACTCGACCACACATCACAAGGTGTTTATGTTTAAAGTATTATTCTTATTAGTTATCAGTAAACTATTAAAATAGTGCCTCTAAGTATAGACAAGATGCCTCTAATAATGTCTCTACAAGATATAGTCATTTTTAACTTGTCACAAAAGAATGCCTCTACATTCATTTATGTGGAACCTCTATGAATGCCTCAAAGTATGCCTCTATTGTTCATAGAGGCACTTTTTTTCAAAGACACATTTTAAAGTGTCACAAAAATATACCTCTATAACATATACAGAGATAAATTAGATAATGCCTATAGCTAAGTGCCTCTACACGTCAGTTTTGTTGTAGTGATGATTACAGACTGAAGCCTTTGTGCCATAATTTTGGTTATCAACTTCAAGACTGGATTGAGCAAGGAGATAGGATGGAAGTCATTTACTGTCATGAGTCTATTCATTTTGGGCACCAGATTAATGAAAAAATTGTTGATTGCCTTTAGACTTACATTGCCTTTGAAAAATCTTGACATAATTGATATATGTCCTCCTTAATAATCCCCCAGCATTTCTTGAAGAATAGGCCATTGAAACCATTTGGACCAGGACTTTTATCTGATGGCATTTGACTAATTTCCCTGTCAATTTCTTCAGTAGCGAAAGAATTCGAGAGTTCTTCAATATTGCTATGAATTGTGACAATCTCACTCAGGTTTTATGCATCTTGGGGTTCTTAAAAAGTCCCATCCTGCCTTTGAAGGCATGTGACAGTAGAGAGGTTTTTTCAGAGTGGTCTGTCAGGATGACACCCAACCTGGGGGGCTTGGTTATATATCCTTTCTATTTTCATTTCATTTTAGTAATGAATTTGATGATGATATCTAATACTATCACTTTGGGGAAGTAAAGCCACTTACTGGAGTGAAACAGAATAGAGATTACGAGAAACGCAAAGACGTAAGAAGCCACACACTCAATCTTTCTTTCTTTCTTTTCTTTTTTTGGGCAAAACATTCTTTCATTGGATCACTCCGTCTTCTTCTATTGCTTTCCTGCTTGTGTCTATATCAGCTCTATTGCTAAATATTTCCAGCTCCAACCATTATAAGAATGGTTGATGCAACATATTTATCATCCCTTTGGTTGAGCTGCTTTTGACTTTTAACTTTTGCAAAAGCCAAAAGCTCAACCAAAGGAGTGAACTTTTATAAAAGTTATTTTGAAAAAGCAGCTTTCTCCTAGTTTAAAAGAAAAGGCAGGTCTGAACTTGCTTTTGGCGGCTGTGAGTGTCGATTTATATGAAGTATATTATAATTATATAATACAATCATAATTATATAATACATAATTATAATTATATAACTATAATTATATTATAATTATGTAATATATAATTACAATTATGTATATATACATAATTATATTATAGTTCTATATAGTACATAATTATAATTATATACAATTTTATATTGCATAATTACATATAATTATACATAATATAATTATAATTATATAATATAACTATAATTATATATTACATAATAATAATTATAGTCATTTGGTTTACATTATCTTACAATTTCACAATCTCACCGCTACTTTAAACCAAATGACTTTTAGCTTTCTCACAGCTCATTCTACAGCTGCTTTTTTACAGCTCACAGCTCAACCAAACACACCCTTAAAATATCAATCTTCCTGCAAGCAATGTTCCTTGAACTTTTGCTTGCTGAATTGGTATATATTGAATTCATATGCCTTGCATTATTATTGCATACAATAATGCCCGCTAAGCCTACTATAAATACTGGGCAACGGGAGAGCCACATTTCAAGCCAAGCATCCAAATCCTATCTCATACAGCAACCAATCCAAAGCTGAAGTTGCTGAAGTGTGAAGATGGCGGTGATGAAGATGGCTGTGGTGCTGCTCTTGCTCCAGCCTATCATCACTAAGCAGGCAGCCGGTGACCACTTGTAAGAATTATTATTTCTTTCGTTTGATCTCAAGAAATACTGCTAACGCTTGGCCTGGATCAATCTAATTTCAGGAGCGACAACGAATGGCAGATGGACAAGGCAAAGACCATTCCTTTGATGCTGAACTTGAGCACCGGAGTTGAAAAATACAGGTCGTTCATGCACGAGCTCAACCGCCAGCTCGCCCGGACCACAACGAAATCCCCCATCCAGAACCGATCGGTTCTTGGTGCCTGTAAGCACAATCCGGAGACATAGATCCATGTACCCATCAAGTGTAGCCAGTACTGAGTGTAGCGGGAAGTCATCCACAATATTGGAAATGCAGGCTGACAGCATCTACCTGGTTGGATTCTAGGCACGAGGGGCCTGGTTTGCCTTCAAGGGCAAGAAAAACCTCATTGCCTACTCCAGGGAGCTCAAGTTTGCAGACGACTACAAGTCACTCACCAGCAGTGGGAAGGAACTGAAAAACATGTTGGAAAGTAATCACATTTTTAGTGATGATTGAATTAATTACAGCAATTACGAAAATGTTAGAAAGTATGATGCATGCTAGCACTATAATTCAAATTTACCGAAGCAATCATGATCCCTCCAGTGCCAATAACAGAATACTCATAAATAATAGAAATAAAGAGAGATGTCATTCTTAAGTGGGGTTGTCGACACAATTAATTGCGTAAATAGTAAACAAAACAGACCATCGATGTAGATGCAACAAACGAATGGCGATGAAGAGGAAGTAGTCGGATGATGTCAAAGGGAAAGCAGATGACCAACAAGTAGTCGCGAAGGCGTTTCTCAAAAACCATATACGACCCCTACTCGTGCAGGGACACAAAGGGATATGTATTTTAGAGACCTGCTCTTCTAGCGTCGGTCACACGTTGGTGATAGGTGGAGAAGACAGCAACGCAACGGTCAAAGAAGAGGAGAAGATGAGAATGGTTGTGTTCTGGACGACGTCTCACTCCTCTTTTTATACACTCTCACGTATATGGTAACCAGGCTGCCATATATACACCATATATATATGGTAACCAGTCTACTATTTATATAAATATGATAATCACACTGTCATCTAAAGAATAATTTGCTTAATTTTTGATAAGCGCAGTATTCTCCTTCCATATGTGAGTGGGTCTTTGAAATTTATATGAAATTGTTATTCGGAATACTTCCAAATATTCTAACAAAATGTTGTTGTCAATAGCAATCTAGCCAGTGGGGGAGCTAGCTTCCATGGTGTGTGTGGCGGGGGGGGGGGGGGTGGCTGGAGAATCCTCTTTTTCCCTCTCTCCCCTTTAAACTTCAATGGAAACTAGGAGAAGGGAGGGGGGGGGGGCTCAAGCCCCCTCCGACCTCCCGCCACTGAAGCTAGAGAAAGATATCAAGGAGGCCCTCCTCAAGTTCATTTTAACTATCTGTGAGGCTGCTTGTTTCACTACTTTACAGGCCGATATCATTGCAGCATGGGACCAGGAGCAGGGAGTCAAACTTGGCGAAACTGCCGTCGACCTCACTGTCAAATGGAAAGATATTTCCTGCATCCTAATCACATATGATCAGACAAAGAATTGGAAGAAGATCAACAAGGAGGCAACTCAGCTGGAAAAGTTTGGGGATCCAAAGATAACGAGTGCAGAGGCAGCGGCTGGTAATATCTATTGCATCTTCAGTGCTGCAAGGCGTAAGCTAGGCAACGGAGGTGTACAACTTATCATGTCAGATATAAAAGTAAACTACTAAATAAATAAATATCGTAACCAAATCCTACACCGTGTCATAGAGTTGGAAGAACTCAAAGTAACCAATTATAGATAGTCCCTTTTGCATGTCCTGAATCCAACTGTGATTCTTATGTGCTTATGCTACTGTGCGAGTGTGACACATTCTAATATTAAGTGGTACTGCTGCCGCCACAGATGGTGCAATTCTAGATATATGCCTCTAGCTAGCATCTGAAATGTGATTGCTCTGAATACTGTGGCCAATCTCGTCTACCCGAAAACACTGTTTGTGCGACTTATAACATGATAGAGTTTCAGACATCGCTCTCCATCATGGCGATTTACCAGCTGTGTTAACTGATGGAAGAAAGGTGTATTTTAAAAGAATGAACATTGGGTATAACTTGTAAACGAAAGGAGATTTTCTTTCACAGAATTTAGCTACATCTCTTAAAAAGTGACCTGAACAAGTAGTTGGCTTGAATCATTTTATTATATGAATCTTCAGAGAGCAGGCACAATGTAAGAAAGTAATAGGATGGTTTGATGTTCTTCCAAGGTGAACAAATGCAGATTCGAATAAAAAGTGAAAAAAAGATACACTTGATATATTGTCCTGATCAAGAATGCAAAAACTGAAGTGAAATCAAGTAAATCCTATAGACACTTTTTCTCTGCTTGCTTGACTGCAATAAACATATACTTTGTCATAAAGGACTAGAACTAGAAGTCACAAACTCAATGGTGAGCAAAACTAAAATTCACAAACTTATAAGGCAAAAAATAAAATGAGATGCTTTAATTTTCTGGTTCTCCTTCGTGTACTCCTTCAAATACTAGATAATCACAAGTAGCAGACACGCAAATTCTGTCAGCCAATGGTTTACATCCAGTTTTATTGTTTGATGGAGGTTCCTTCTCCACATCAACCAACTACTCAGGATCATCCAATTTGTTCTTCCACTTTGATTACATCATCAGTTAGGGAACTGCCCTATGAACTTGCATCTTCATTTCTGCTAATCTGTGGCCTCACCTTGGCGTACCTAAATTGCTTCTGGAAGGAGCAAGTACATAAATTAGTCCATCTAGTGCAATAGGAGTCAGTCAATGAACAAAAGGTCAAATAAACATATACTGATACATTAACATATGTCAATATTGCAATCAAAACAACTATAATGTCTGACAAAACAAAAAAGTTTTTGAGAAAAAAATAATGCGGAAAACTGATATGAGCTATTTAAAAAAAAGTAATGAGGTGGTATTGTGTTTGACAGCTGCAGTGTGTCTTTGTTTGGAATCAAAATATACTGATACTTTAATATATGCCAATATTGAAATAATAACAACTATAATGTCTCACAAAACAAAAAAGTTTCTGGGAAAAGAAACTAATGTGGAAAACTGATAAGAGCTATTTTAAAGAAAAATCAGTGAGGTGGCATTGTATTTGACTGCAGTGGTGCCACTATTAAGCATAGAAAAAATATTATTACATCTCTCCATGGTCCAGATGGTAGGCAAGTTACTTCTCATGCTGAGAAAGCACAAATTCTTTGGGATGCTTTTAAAGATAGACTAGGTAAATCAGAGTACACATCTATGCATTTTAACCTCTGAGATTTTGCAATCTGTCCCGGGTTTGAATGACTTAGAAAGGCCCTTTACTTCAGTGGAAATTGACAGCATAGTGGCACACCTTCCTTCGGAAAAATCTCCAGGACCTGATGGATTCAATACATACTCCCTTAAAAATGTTGGCCTCCCATCTGTCACAACTTCTATGACTTGTGTTTAGCTTTCTATGACAATTCAATGTGCACTCAAAGCATCAATGGTTCCTATATTACTCTGATACCCGATGTAGATAACCCCACCTTGGTCTCTGATTATAGGCCCATATCCCTGCTCAACACAAGTCTTAAGCTAATTACAAAAATCCTAGCTGATAGACTACAAGGGTCTATTATGCAGTTGATACATCAAAACCAATATGGTTTTATTAAATCCAGAACTATACAAGATTATCTGGCATGGAGTTTTGCATACATTCATGCTTGTCATCAATCCAAGAAGGAAATAATTATCTTTAAACTTAATTTTGAAAAGGCTTTTGATAAGCTTGAACACAAGGTCATCTTAGAAGTTATGGCACATAAAGGGTTTGGATCTCGTTGGATCTCATGGATTTATAATATTCTGGCTACTGGCACTTCTTCGGTTCTACTCAATGGGGTTCCTGGCAAGGTTTTTCATTGTAAACATGGTGTTGGGCAGGGGGTTCCTCTTTCTTCTTTGCTCTTTGTTTTGGCTGCAGATCTTCTTCAGTCCATTGTTAATAAAGCTAAGGATAGTAATCTTTTAAATTTACCTCTCAACATTTCGGGTAATCAGGATTTTCCTATTGTCCAATACGCTGATGATACTCTACTTATCATGCAAGCTTGCCCTAAACAGCTGTTTGTATTGAAAGCTTTGCTCAATACATATACTGATTCCATAGATCTTACAGTGAATTATAACAAATCGGTCATGGTTCCAATCAATGTTGATCATGCAAGGCTTAGTCACCTAGCGAATACTTTTCATTGTCAAACTAAAAGCTTGCTATTTGGATTCTGATGGCTCTCGCTCCCACTCCTCCCCCCTCCTCTGGCACCCCGCCCCTCCTCGCGTCGACGCCGCCCTTGGGCTCGACGGCCACCTCCGCCATCCCTCCTGCGCCAGATTCCCCTCCTCCTTGCCTTCTCTCTCCGGCGGGCCGCACCAAGGCGATGCGCTGGGTTGACTCCCCTCCGTCGTCGTGTTCCCACGTTTCCCCCTCGCCGCCGTCTGCTTCTTACCGAGACATACTCCTGTCCGCCGGTGACCGCACCTCTCCGGCCAAGTCGCCCGAGGTGGTTGGGGCGGTCGCGCCTAGGATCCTCCTCCGCTCCGAGGTTCGTGTTCCGGCGAAGGCGGCAATCGACTCGGATGGGTGGCAGACGGTCAGACCTCGGCGGCCTCGCCGGAGGCCGCTTCATCCTCCCCATCGTCCTCGCCGCCCAGTCCCCGCGGCCCTTGTTGAGCGGTGTTTCAACTGACTCTCGACCTCTCGTCGGGCCGCGGTCTGCTGTCAGCGTACCCGCTGCCTCTCCTGTTGGACGCCGGGGCATCAATCCTTCGAATGTCGCCGCCGCCGCCCCCCAGCCAAGAAGACTTCCCAACGCACGGCTCGGGTTCCTGTCTGGCGTCGTCTCTCGCCACCAAAGGATGCAGATGTCTCCGCCGTCCCCGCTCCTCCGTCCAAGACTGCGTCCGGGGCTGAGGGCAAGCTGGGCCCTCGTTGCCGCCGTCCCGTCGCCGTGATCGTCGCTGGCACGCTGCTGCCGGCGATGGATCCTCCCCCTCTTTGTCTATGCCACAAGCCCCTCCCCTATCGGAGGATTGCGTTGACGCTCAGCA
>BCLH01000552.1:6320-26721 GCA_001602315.1 Zoysia pacifica | reverse complement strand
CCAAAGGATGCAGATGTCTCCGCCGTCCCCGCTCCTCCGTCCAAGACTGCGTCCGGGGCTGAGGGCAAGCTGGGCCCTCGTTGCCGCCGTCCCGTCGCCGTGATCGTCGCTGGCACGCTGCTGCCGGCGATGGATCCTCCCCCTCTTTGTCTATGCCACAAGCCCCTCCCCTATCGGAGGATTGCGTTGACGCTCAGCAGCCCAGAGACGCTTAGCAGCCTGGAGACGCCCAGCTGCCCCGCCCAAGAACCCTCTACGTCCTCGATCGCGCTGCTAGCCTTGTGCGTGTGGAGGATGATCTTCGTCGAGCCATCATCGTCTCCGTGGTTCCTAGCGCCTCTGCCCCTTCCCAGGACACCGTGGCGGCTGTGCTGGCCATCAGGGCGGATTGCGAGGCGGAGGCCCTGCGCTTGTTGGACATCTCGCCGGGCATCTTCCTCCTGCTCCCCCCCCACCCCATGAGGCGATGTTCGTGCGGGTGTTCAATGGCGGGTGCCCTCTTCGTGCTTCATCTTTCCTGGCCCATCTCCGGCGCTGGAACCGGCAAGCCTTCTCCTCCTGCGTTTCCTTGCCGTGCCTGGTAGACATCGAGCTCTACAGCATACCGGTGCACGCCTGGGAACTCAACACTGCTGTCCAGATCCTTAACAAGTTTTGCTGGGCTTGTGAAGTTTCTCTGGACACCTGGTCTCGACGGGACGTCTTCCGGCTGACAGCCTGGTGCGCCCTGCCTGAACTTATCCCAAGCGATGGCGAGCTCGTTATCCTGGAGCCGCAGCTCGATGAGGAGGGATGGCCGCCGCTCAGATGTGCCCTTTCCTACCCTATCCGTATACGGGTGTCCCTGGTGGATCTGCGTCAAGCTCCCACCGATGGCCGCCCCCTGCCGCCGCAGCAGTCAAGCTCCAGTCGTCGTCGATCTCCGTCACCGGGGGCCCCTTCTCCCTGGCCGTCGCCGTCAGCCGGTGGCCCCGCTGCAGGTCCCCAGATCCCCGTCCATGCGCGGCAGGGGGGCCGACAACCCAGTGGCCGCCAGGCGGCGCCTCGGGAACCGTCGTCCCAGGAGCTGCGCATTCAATTGGCGGTCGGCGAGCTCCCGGAGGGCCGTTACTCGGTGGCGGCTCGCACGTCGCCTCCCTCGTGCCCCGCGCTGACGGTTGGGGACAGCCTGGTAGCCGAAGATCCCGCTGCCCCATATCTGTGCCATGAAGACCATGATGGCACGCCGCCCGAGGCGGATACTTGGCGGTCGGTCGATCTAGGCTCCTTGTTTCCCGCTCGCGCCGAGTTGACGCTAGGGGTGGTAGACGTGGCCCACAATGCCGCTTCTGCCCCCAACCGCTCGGCCCAACTTGAAGCCCAGGATGCCGACCTCTCTGAAGCCTGCTGCCCTGAAGCTCCCGGGCCTGATTTGAGGGCCCTGGTTGAGCGCTTCCAGCTGGCCCAGTTGGTTCCTGGTCGTTTTGGCCATGTATATTCCTGCCTCTATCCCAGGACGACGTCTTCGGCTCCCTCTGGCACCACATCGCTTTTCATTGAACGTTTGAAGGCCCCTGTTACCTGCCTCTTGCCCCTACCTCGCAAGCCTCAGGGGGGAGCCAACCCCCCCCCCCCCCCCCCCCTTGCTAGCTTTGCTCCACGACGAAGCAGAAGAGTTGCAGGGGCGGCCCCCTACTCCCCGGACCCTATCCTCTTGGACGCACAAAGGAGGATCATCAAAAGTCTTGGGCTTTCCTCCTGCACTGAGAAGATTGACAGGCAGGCGCAGGATGCTTATGGGAAGCTGTTCAATCAGCCGCTCTCCTGTCAGCATATTGCTGCTCTGGCTGCTCTGTTCGGCTGGTCACCGGAGGACCCAGCGCGGGATGTCTCGGTGTTGCCTCTTCTGGGCGCCCTCTTGCTGGTGCCTGCTGATCTGCCGGTCGCTTGTCAATTTGTTTACTTATGGATCCTTCAACCATTCTAGTGTGGAACGCTCGGGGCCTCAACGAGCGTAGTCGATGTACCTCTGTCCGGGATGTTGTTCTCTCGGTTAATGCTGATTTGGTTTGTATTCAAGAGACTAAGCTTGCTGCTCTCAGCCAACGAGTGTTTGTCTCGGTCTTTGGTTCCAATTATGATCAACATGTTGTACTGCCGGCCAATGGTACCCGTGGGGGGATTATCATCGCTTGGAGGTCTGCTTCTTGTCAGGTTATCTCCACACGGGTGGACAATTTTTCAGTCTCGGTTCAGGTCACTGAACTTGAGGGCCGCAACCGGTGGTTCACCGGGGTTTATGGACCGCAGAGCGATGCTGATAAACAGCTATTCCTGGGTGAGCTCAGAGATATCCATGCCCTGTGCGCTGGTCCTTGGTTGGTATCCGGAGACTTTAATCTTATTTATCAAGCTGAGGACAAGAATAACCACAATCTGAACCTTGCTATGATGGGGCATTTCCGGAGATTCCTCAACGACAGCTTGCTCAAGGAAATCCCTCTTGTCGGTCGCAAATACACCTGGTCCAATGAGAGGCTGTCCCCTACTCTTGTTAGGCTGGACCGGGCTTTCTGTTGTTCCGAGTGGGATGACATCTTTCCGGAAGCTCTCCTGCAAAGTGCTGCTTCGATTGTGTCTGATCATTGCCCTTTGGTCCTTAACCTCAAGGCTTGCATTCGTGGGAGGAGAAGATTCCACTTTGAGTCCTTCTGGCCCAAGATCCCGCGGTTTCGAGAGGCTGTGCAATGCAACTGGGCAGCCCCAACCAACTCCAGTTGCGCGGTGGAGGTTCTTTTTTTTTTTTGAAGTTGCAACGCCTCTTCAGAGGGCTGCAGAGCTGGAGTCAAAGGAAAACTGGTAACATCAAGGTCCAGCTTGCTATGGCTAAGGAGTTGCTTCATCAGCTGGAGATCGCTCGAGATTCTAGAACTCTTTCGGAGCAGGAGGAGTGGTTGAGGAAAAAAGCTTAAGGTCCATTGCTTGGGGCTGGCCTCTCTTGAGCGTACTATTGCGCGGACTGGCTCTCGGGCTCTATTCTTAAAGGAGGGAGACGCCAACACCAAGTTCTTTCATCAGCAAGCCTGCTTTCGGGGCAAGAAGAACTTCATTGCCAAACTCATTGTGGAGGATCAGACCATTACGGGACACGGAGAAAAGCAGCAGGATGTATTTGACTTCTTTGATAAGCTCTATGGGACAGCGGAGGCTAGAGACTTCTCCTTGGATCTACCGTCCTTCCACTCCCTGCATCATGACCTTGGTCCTTTGGACGAGCCTTTCTCCGAGGAAGAAGTCTGGGCCTCCATTAGATTGATGCCTCAGGAGAAAGTGCCAGGCCCGGATGGCTTGACCGGTCTGTTCTACAAATGTTGTTGGGAGATCATTAAAGGGGATATCATGGCAGCTCTGGCAGCAGTTCATCGTGGACATGTGTTCAAATTCCAGCTCTTGAACACTGCCTTCATCACCTTGTTGCCCAAACAGCAAGATGCTATGTCTGTGAAGGATTTTCGACCCATCAGCCTCATTAACAGCTTTGCCAAGTTGGTGGCCAAACTCTTGTCCAACCGCCTTGCCCCCTTGCTCCCAAGCTTGGTGTCTATCAATCAGAGTGCCTTCATCAAGGGGAGGAAAATTCATGACAACTTCCTCTTGGTGCAGCAACTGGCGAAGAGTCTTCACAAGCAAAAGCTTTCTCACATCATGCTCAAGTTGGACATCTCTAAGGCGTTTGACTCAGTCTCCTGGTCCTTCTTGCTTGAGGTGCTGCAGCACGTGGGTTTTGGTTTGCGGTGGCGCAACCTCGTTAGTCTGCTCCTCTCAACAGCTTCTACGCAGATCCTTGTGAATGGGCAGCCGGGTGATCGCATTCAGCACCACAGGGGGCTTCGCCAAGGGGACCCCCTCTCTCCCAAGCTGTTTGTCCTGATAATGGATGTGCTTAACTCACTTGTTGCTACGGCGGTGCAGGAAGGCCAGCTGCAACCTCTGGCGATTCAGCAAGCCAGACACCGGATCTCCCTTTATGCAGATGACGTAATGCTGTTCCTGCGGCCTTCTCCTTCTGACATCACCACACTGCAGCAGCAGCAGTTGCTTGAGGTCTTCGGCCACGCTTCGGGCCTCAAATCTAACATCTCCAAAAGTTCGGTTACCCCGATTCACTGTAATGAGGAGGACAGGGCGTGTATTTCAGAACTACTCCCTTGCGAGTTAAAGGACTTTCCGTGCACTTACCTTGGTCTGCCTCTCTTGGTGCGCAAGCCAACTAGGTCCGATCTGCAGCCTCTAGTGGACAAGGTGGCGGATTATTTGCCTCGCTGGAAGGCCTCCCTTTTGAACAAAGCGGGGCGGTTGATATTGGTCAAAGCGGTGCTCACAGCAGTCTCGATTTATTTGATGTTGGTGTTGGATCTGCCGAAGTGGGTTATCAGAGGGATAGACAAGATCCGAAGAGGTTTTCTATGGAAAGGAAAATCTTCGGCCAAGGGTGGGAGCTGTCCGGTGGCTTGAAACCAGGTTCAACGCCCCCTGCACTACGGTGGCCTTGGTATTCATGACTTGCAGGTGCTGAATTGGTCTCTTCGCATCAGATGGCTTTGGCTAGATCAGTCTAATGCTCCGCGGCCTTGGGAAGACTTGCCGATAGAAGTGCCCCGAAACGCTCTAGCTATGTTCAATGTCGCAGTGGTCTCCTTGGTTGGTGACGGTCAGTCCACCAAGTTTTGGACAGCCAGGTGGTTGGAGGGTAGGACAATTTCTGAACTCGCTCCCCACCTCCTGGCTTTGGTCCCCAAGCGGAGAATCAAACACAGGACAGTTGCCCAGGCCTTATCCAATCGTTCTTGGACGACTGATATTCAAGGGGCCCTCACGGTGCAGGCCCTGGTGGACTTCCTCAAGCTGTGGGACATGCTGGAGGGTGTCAACCTGCAGCAGGGCAGGGAGGATCGGCTAGTCTGGCGTTTCTCCCGGTCCGGGGTCTATTCCAGCAAGTCTGCTTATGAGGCCTTCTTCCTTGGCACGATCAGATTTGCCCCTTGGAAGAGGATTTGGAAATCGTGGGCTCCTCTTCAGTGTAAGTTTTTCTTGTGGTTGGCCACCATTGACCGGTGTTGGACAGCGGACCGGCTTGCAAGCGCAACCTACCCCACCAGTCGCCTTGTGTCTTATGCGACCAGGAGGAGGAATCCATCAATCACATCCTGCTGTCCTGTGTCTTTACAAGACAAGTCTAGACTATCACCTTGCATCGCCTCGGCGTCTCCCTCTCCGTGCAACTGTCTTCTGTCCGCAGATTCTCAAGTTGGTGGCATAGTGCGAGATATTGTTTCCCCAAAGAGCTTAGAAGGGGGTTCAATTCCCTCGTGATCCTCACTGCTTGGGAGATCTAGAAGCACCGTAATGACTGCATCTTCAACGGAGCGCAGCCCAACATAATGACGGTTATGAGTACAATTGGGCAAGAGTCCTTCTCCTGGTGTCAGGCCGGGGCATCTCAGCTTCAGCTTCTGCTGCACCAAGCCGTGCAGGCTGCGAGCTAGAGTGTCCTGGTCAGGGGGTGGCGCGTCGATGTACTGGCGTTTCGTTGTGTTTTTCAGGACTGTTTCTGTCCGTGGGTGTAACTCTGAAACTTCCTTATTTGTACATGTTCTCTCTTTCTTAATGAAATGATGCGTAAATCTCCTACGCATTCGAGAAAAAAAAAAGAAGCTTGCCATTTACTTATCTGGGTTTACCTTTGGGTACTACAAAACCAAGTGTCTCGAACTGTTTGCCTCTAGTTCAGAAGATTGAAAAAAGGCTTATTAGTTGCTCCATTTTCTTATCTACCGGGGGTAAGCTTCAAATGGTTAACTCGGTGCTCTCAACCTTGCCCACTTTCTATATGTGCACTCTCAAGCTCCATGCTGGGGTCATTGAATAATGTGACAAGTATAGGAAACACTGCCTGTGGCGTGGCTCTGATCCCTCATCCAAGAAGCCTCCGCAAGTTGCATGGCAATTAGTCACCAGGCCTAAGCGCGAAGGAGGATTAGGGTCATTAATCTTCGTGTTCAGAATGATGCCCTTTTGACGAAAAATTGACAAAAGTTTTTCATGCATGTCAATGTACCCTGGGTTCAGCTCCTTTGGTCATGTCAGTATTCTAATGGTACATTACCCATTACTAGAAAGAAAGGATCTTTTTGGTGGAGGGACGTTCTGAAATTGTTGGACAAATATAAAGGGTTAGCTCAAGGTTTTGCTCATGATGGGGTTGCCCTTCTGTATTGGAAGGATTTATGGAATAATCAACTTCGATCCCTGGCTTATCCAGAACTTTCCTCCTTTTCCAGAAATCAAGATATCACAGTTCAGCAACTTTATGGTTTGCAATCGCTCCTCACTCATTTTTATCTGCCTCTCTCTCAGCAAGCACATTCACAATTGATGCTTCTAGAACAAGGAGTGCTCAGTCATCCTCTGTCTCTTGACAAAGATTCATGGTCTTATATCTGGGGTACATGTCATTATTCCTCTATTAAAGCTTATAAGCACATGATTGGTCACATGCCTTTACACCCTGTTTACAATTGGCTATGGAACTCTTGTTGTCCGCTCAAACACAAGGTGTTCTTTTCGTTAATTATTAAGGATCGAGTTAACACTCGCAATATGTTGCAGTGGAGGAATATGGAGTTAGATTCCTATGTCGGTGAATTATGCATTGTGCAATGTGAAGAAACACTGGCTCACCTGTTTTTCTACTGTAACTTTGCCAAGTTGTGCTGGGCTTCTATTGGAATCGCAATTGGTCATCCTCGAGATACATTTTGGCTGTTTAATCACATCAGATATCAGCTACCTGTGCCTTTTTCATGGAAATTATTATCCTGATGGTGTGGAGCATATGGACCACAAGAAATGATTGGCTTTTCAATAATGAAGACCCCACAATTGGCAAGTGCAAGTTCAAATTTGTTCAGGAATTTACCCTGCTGCTTCACAGGGCGAAGCCAAAATATTTTCCAGATATTGAGACTTGGTTACATGCCTTGTAACTGAGTTTTTTCCTGTTTTGTTGTTTTTGTTTGTTCTGTTCTCCTTTTTTATCTTATGTAACTTGTACCTCCTTTTTTATTTATATGATATTCAGTAGGGCCCTGCCCTCTTGTTCTTTCAAAAAAAAAAAATAGAAATGACCCTCTAGATCTGATCTAAATTCTAGTACACTCAGGTAATAATGTTTAACCCATATAGGCTCATCTGAAAATTCAATAACCTAGGTTCATTTGGGGGTGGGGGGGACAAAAACAGAGAAAAATATCCAGAGATTTTGATCACGTCAGTATTTCAATTCAATGATAATGATATTGCTTGCATAATGCCTTAAGAAGTTTTTCTGAAAAAGAGTGCTGGGATGCAAACACTAATTCACAGATTGACTCAGATAGACACCAAATGATAATATTGGTTTCTTCTGATTAACCGACAAAGTGGTATGGAAGGGATAGTATCAAGAGGTAACATGAATTGACATAACAGTATTACCTCGAGTTCTTTCCTCTTTTTCAAGAAGAAAATACTAGTACAAAAAGGAACACATACACATACACTCATGACAATTCATCTCAGCTCACATACGCTGGTCGCAAAGGCTCTTCATATATTGCCTTGTTTTGTCAATCTTTAACTGCCCTTCTTTTGTTGGACGAGTCTTCCACAGTAAATGAAGGCCAATAAACCAGAATAGAAGTTAACTAGGAAAAGTTTGTTGAATAGATTTGTTAGCCTCCTGCTTGGACATAGAAATCAGAAGGGAGATATGTTAGTTAACTACTACCTCCGTTCCAAACTATAAGCATTTCTATATTTAGACAAGGTCAAACTCTTAATTTTTACTAATAATATCTAGCAAATAACATAATTTCTAATGTAAAAATATACTCTGTTTTTTAATTGTTGTTGCCATTGACTTCTAACTCTAACTTTGACCATTTGTCTTATTAAAAAAATTTACTAAATGTAATATTTTTTTATTATAATTTTATTTATTATTAGAATTATTTGAATCATAATTTAAAATTTTATACATTTGAACTAATTTAATTTTTTGAATAAGACGAATGGTCAAATTTAAAGTTGGAAGTCAACGGCGACAAAAATTAAAAAACGAAGAGAGTATTTTTTATGAAAGCTTATTTTATGATGATTCCAAAAAATATAATTTTAAATTGATAAAATATTATTAGTTATATATTATTAATAGTCAAAGTAATAAAAATTTGACTTTGACTAAACTTAGAAATGCTTATATTTTGGAACGGAGGAAGTACTTGGATTAGGAAACAGGAGGAGGATTGTAGTTAGATTCCTTCTTGGACTGGGAGTTTGATTAGCCAGCACTACCTAGGCTATAAAAGGTACTCAGTGATATCTACCCAATTGTAATCATCAAGAAAGAAATAATACCCAGTGGTGTAATTTGATTTCAAATTTATTAACCACTGCTTCGACTAGAATTCTTTTGAATGGAGAACCAGGAGGCACTATTATTCATCAGAGAGGACTTCGTCAGGGTGACCCTTTGTCACCAATGCTGTTTGTTATTGTTGTGGATGTCCTCAATAGTCTGTTCACAAAAGCAAGTCTGGAAGATTTCTTCCAACCAATGTCAGGTAGAGCTCCAAAACATAGAATTTCATTGTATGTTGAGGATGTTGCTTTATTCATTCGTCCAGTACAAGAAGAGTTACAATTGACAAAAGATATATTGGAATGGTCTGGAACCGCTTCTGATTTGGTTACTAATATGCAGCGGAGCTGTTTTATACCAATTAGATGTGAAGAAGACTCATTACAAGCTGCGCAAAGCACACTATCCTGTACTCCTTTACAAGACTTTCCTTGTAAATGTCTTGGGCTTCCAAATTCATACAGAAAACTGGGGAAATAAGATTTGTTACCTTGGATAGAAAAGATAGCAGATAAACTTCTAGGGTGGAAAGCACCTATGCTGAATCTAGCAGGCAAAGCTACTTTAGTTAGATTTGTGCTTTCAGCTATGCCAATTCATCTCCTAGCGATGAATGTTCCAAAATGGATGCTCAGGATTGTCCTAGCAACGAATGGTCCAAAATTGATGCTCCAGATGGTGAACAAAATTAGGAGTTTTTTGTGGAAAGGAAGAAAAGAAATAAACGATGGAAGTTGCTTAGTGGCGTGGGAAAAATTCAGAGGCCTCTTTAAATTGGTTGGTCTTGGGATTTTAAGTCTGGAGGTAATGGGTTGGTCTCTACAAATAAAATGGTTATGGTCTCAAAAAACCAATCCGGATAAGCCTTAGAAAGGGTTAGAAATTCCAATGCATGTTAATGCTAAAGCCATGTTTGACATTTCTATAGTTTCTGAAGTGGGCAATGAAAAAAAACACTATTCTGATCTGACAGATGGTTATATAATCATTCAGTTTCAGACATTGCACCAGAAGTTGTAGATAAGGTTCCTGAGAGAGTGAGAGAAATAAGAACAGTGGAACAGGCTTTGATTAACCAAACATGGATACATGATATTACAGGAGGATTATCAGTAATTGGTCTGTCAAAATATTTACATCTCTGGGATATTATACAGAGTTTTAACCTCTCTGACAGATAGGACATACATAGATGGAGATACAACAATTCAGGTATTTTTTTCAGTCAGTTCTGCTTACAACCTGTTTTTCAACGGGTCTCTGCATTTTGAACCTTGGCGCCGCCTCTGCAAATCTTGGGCCCCCTCGAAATGTAAGATCTTCCTCTGGTTGGCCACCAAAGACAAGTGTTGGACATCATACAATCTAATAAAGAGAGATCTGCCCTATCCTGAACATTGTGTTCTTTGTGATCAAGAAACTCAAAGGATTCAGCATATCTTGGTTGAATGTGTCTTTGCTAGAGAATTTTGGTTCAGACTGCTCTCTTTCTTTGATCTGCAACATCATTCACCTGACAACATTGAATCAAACTTTGCTTAGTGGTGGAGAAAGTGCGGTGAAAGAGTTAATAAAGAATACAGAAACGGTTTCAATACTCTAATCATCTTGGATACTTGGTTATTGTGAAAATAGAGAAATGCGGCAGTTTTTTAAGATAAAGCCCATCAATCCAAGAATGCTTAAATTCAGCTAAGCATGAGGCCCAGCTCTAGATTCTTGCAAGGGCAAAAAAATTCAAGGATTTGGGTCCCAGTCGATTGCTAGAATCTAGCTTATTCCTTTTTCTGTTTCTAGGTAGTGCTGTTCCTGTGCTGACTAATAGTTTTTATTTATATTATACTGACTCCTCTTTGCTTTGGTTCTAGCTTGAGGGGTCTTTGTATGGAGCTTTCTCCCTTATAATACAAAGACATGCAATTCTCCTGCGTATCTGAGGGAAAAAAAAAAAGAAATGATACCCTCTGTTCGAGAAGTTCTCCTTTGTCGCCGTGGCTGGAGTGGGCGCCGGCGACATCGGCCCTTGCCGTTCTCGCTACCCTTTTTGATCTGATCCATGCGCTCACCACCTACTCCGCTCACTGCTCCGCACTCTACCCAGATCAAGTGCGGAAGTGTTGTAATAGATAGTTATTGATGCCAAAACAGGTTGCCAAAAGGAATCATGCAAACAACAAACTGAGTCTGTTACAGGTCAAGACTTGAAAGGTATAACTTGACTAACCTGTTAGTGCCCAAACGCTTGGGTGACCTATTTAGCCTAAGCTGGGTTGTCTAAAATCCTAGCTGCCAATAAAATCAGCCTTGCAAACTACAGCAGAATGAAATCGATTACTGCAGATAGAACAGTGAGCAGCACAACTTGATATTTGACAACAAGTATTTTCATACATAACATAATGAAACTATTTCATGTAATTCTGACAGACCACTCCGTGAAAGAGACGATCTATCGACCACAGAATTTTATCGGGTGTCATTTGACGAAGCGAGGACCAACAATACAACTCAAATAAGATAAAATATATTACAACGGTTGATTAAGTTTACAAACCAGAGTTTTAAATAAAACGTGGAACCGAACAAACTTTATTTAAAACTACTTAGAGATTCCTAGATTCTAAGCTTAAGGTGACATCGAGCTTATATGATGTACTTTGTAGCAGCACACAAAAGCTCAGCGCGACGAGCAAAGCTCCCAATGGACAAAGCCACCCTCGAGAGTTGCTCTTGTTAGTTAGTCCAGAGGAGAGAAAAAAAGATCGTCTGCAAAACAAATCTACAAAGAGCCACGCCCTGAGCATTCGAATGCTTAGCAAGTCTTACCCGTCAACATGGCTGACTACAGCCGACTCTAAAAAATATGACAAGGCCGATTCATATGGGATAGCTAGTTCCAAAAACCAGTGCTAACAATGGATCCTTACTTTCAAGTTTTAGCAAAAAATTAAGTGCAAGAAAAAATAAATTTAATTTACACTATCAACTACCACAATCATGGTTGCCAAACAATTTATAATAAATATAACCAGCAAATCATAATACTTTCTCATTTTACTATTATTCCACTTCTTAACTACGATGTAACGCACTGAAACAAGTGGTACTCGTTACTATGAGGGGTAGCGATTCGAATCGATTTACATCCAGCTAGAGAAACCTGATTACACGCGCGTACGCACTTCCAAAAAGTTGTATGTGGCAATCTTTCACACCAATGATACATAATATCGATCCGATGCTCACCTTTCCCGAGCAGTGGTCCTCAATGCGATAACCTCACCAGATTTATCCATGGTTAGCTCTAAAGCTCTCCCTTCTAATCATCTCCAGAAGAGAGGTTCGATTACGTCCAGTCACTACGCACATTGGGCTACATCAGTTTTTTTGCCCATATGTCCAATATGTAATTAGTACTGTTCAAATATGATCAATAGGGCCGACAACGGTAAGGTCCTTAACCGACATAGACAGAGCTACGGCACACCGAACTCCCTTTCTGCTGTCAACCTATGCTTCTTTGTCTGGTCTCAATTTATCATTTCTTGTAATTTCATAACCAACCTCAATATTTCAGGCTCTTATAATCCAACCTCATCAAATCATGCGATACTTTTGAACCAAGGGTAAAACCTATATCTCGCGAATAAAGTTCTCATTCACTTGACTTTTACCATTAAGTAAAACTCATAGCCTAGCTCTACATCGAGATACCCGTACAAGAACACTAACATAGGTAGAAGCTGCTATTATGCAGTCTACAGTTTCAATCAACTCCTATAAATCTAATGCACAGTACATGATTCACATACTATATATAGTGATAAAATATAAAACAGTTAAAACAAGGTTAATACACCGAGGCTTGCCTGGGCTCTGATCAATGTTAGTTTCTTCGACAAACGGAATGTCGTCAAACTCTTTCTCGGCAACTTGGGGCCCAAAACATGCAATGATATGCACATAAATGAGTTATACTGATTTTTAAAGTTTAAACGAAATCACATGCGATGATGGTTTCTTACTTTAAAAGAACGCTAGTAAATATGGTTACAAAATTCCTTTAAAACAATTTTTTTAAAACTTAAAGTATAATTTAATTTATCCAAAATATCATAGGGGTTATAAACTAATTTTTGACAATTTTTCAAAATTTATTGAAATCAAATAGATTTATAATAAATTAAACACAATTTAAACACAATAAAGTATTAATAAAATTATTTTTGAAGAAAATGCATATCAAATTTTTCTAAAGCATAAATTTTGGTTAAGGAAACAGAAAAGTGAATTTTTCAAGATTTTATCATGTCAAGGAATAACATAAAATGATTTTTTGTTCTTTGTTGGGTAGATCCCATGCTTAGATTGCTACTGTCGGGTTGGGTATATTTAAATAGATCATTATACATGCTTCACGACGATTAATGAAAGATTAAAAGCAACATGGATAGTGATGATTTGGGGCGATATGGTTGGTGTAGGACTGTGTGCAGGGTTACTAGCACTGTTCTTTGGTAAGTTATCTTTCCAAATCTAAGGACCGGTTCGTGGAGCGACCACCTATGTGTTTCCGTACAGCCACGATACTAAGAATGGGCGCAGCCTGGCGTAGTAAGTGATGAAATCCAGTTCTGTGCGTGCTAGCTGGTGGAGCGGAGAAAGCGGGTTACGCCTGGATCCGCCTCGAGCGAGATGTGTGGGGAAGGGAGGGTTACTCTCGAGAACCATTCGAGACAAGAGGAGGCCTCTCGGGTTCTGGTCAGTGCCCGACGGGTGAAACCTTAGTAGGCATATACAAGCTGGTGGAAGTCATGAAAAAGCTTTGTAGTGATCTCTTGACCCTCACACCCAAGGAAGTGTGCGAGTGCGACGGCACTGGCATAATAGAGATTCTTTTAGTCACCTGGCAACAGGGGACGAAATCACTACTCGTGGAGAAATTTGTACAACCTCTGCAGAGTGTAAAACTGTCTTGACAGCCATGCTCATGGTCACAAGCATTGCATGGATCCTCACATGATTAGCGGGAATTAGTAATGGTATTGGTATTGGTTTGGATGGGTGAATCACATTGGGAAACTGTGATTCGATTCTGTTACTTATTCTACTGTTCATAGGTACAATATCTTTCACTTAGTAATTAGGTGCTTAATAGGAATTGTATCTCTAATGTATGCTTTTATGCAATTAAAACATGTATTGCCTATTCTTTGATAATTGCCACATGTCATATGCTCCCCACACTTGCTGAGTACATTCGTACTCAACCTTGCCTTTATAATTGCTGCTCAGTAGAGAGAGAACCCTAGGAGAACTTTGAAGACTCTGGAGCCGACGTCTAGGCGAGCTATTCGGTCAACTGCCTGTGGAGCCCAAAAGCTTTCGTTTTCGTTTCCGCTGCTTGGTTTGCAATTTAATAAGACTCTTAGTCTATTTTTGTAATAATTAGTTATTCGAGATATTGTTCTGTTTTACTATTTATGAAGTCACTTTATGTATGAAACTTATTCTTGGGCATACATAAAAGGGTCATTCGGTTTTAGCCATAAAATCGGGTGTGACAGAAGTGGTACCAGATTTGCAAATATTCATTTATTCTTTATCCATATCTATTTTTTTTCTAACCCATGTGTTTCAAAAATTTTAGATGGCGAGGACCAGGTACACAGCAAGGAAAGCTGCAGGACCGAAAGGAAGGCCAATGGGACCGATAGCAAGGAAGTTTGCAAGGAGGTCAACGCTAGTTCCACCACTCATTGAGCTAGAAGACGGACCCGGAGTGCAGCCAATGCGAGGGAGAGCCTTCCTCAGTGACTCGGAGGGAGAAGAACATCACGGGTCGAACGTCTACAACGAGCAAGGCGCCTCTCAAGCACCTTCAAAGGCACCGAAAGAGTCTGAACCAGAATAAGAGGAACCCATGGAAGAAGAACCCATGGAGGAAGATTCACAAGAGGAGCCGCAAGAAGAAGAACCACAGGAGGAGCCACAAGAGCAAGAGTACATCCATCTCCGTCCCCAAGGATGCCCGAAAAAGAGGGAGGACCATGACGCCTCATATGCAGGAAGTTCCACACCAATAGAGGGCTTGGATGACAAGCCACCGAGGACCTCAAGGCAATGATGGACAAGATTGGCCTGCAGACGATGCTATCCTTCACCCATCAAGTCATCCCCATGCCAAGCTGAGATGAGTGGATGGTTGAGTTGAAGATCTACGATGGAAACCACGAGTTCAGCAGTCACGTCAGCCCAGTTCCGAGGGTCAGTGAACAAGAAGCAGTTGCAGATGCGATATGGGCTGCCACTACTAGCATGGCTCATCGGTACCGGCACAAGCTCCACCACTCAAGGTTTCGCCACTTTTCTTGCTGGACACTGGGTTCGAGGAAGATTTTGGGATTCGTGAAGGAAGATCCGAATGCCAGCCCAGCTCAACGGAAGAGGGACGAAGCGATGCTAAGGGTCTACCGTCAGTACCGTGTTGTATTGGATGAGATTAACTATCTTCGGGCAGAGCTGAAAGAAGCACTTGGTGTGTCTGACGAACACTGGACCAACTCTTCACCACCAACAAGCCCTTCGCAGCCAGTCACTACTACCAGTTTCCAGCCTTCAGTTGTGCCGCCGCCTCAGCGCTTCATCAAGGACTAGGAGTATAGAGTCTTTTGCCTTAAGATGTAATAGAAATTTCCCTTGTTAGAAGTCTTTAGGTTCAATTAAGATCATTTAATTCATAGGTTTGTGCTTTGTGTTAGTGTGTTTGTGTAGGTTTTGTTAGTGTGCTTGTGTGAGCTTTGTTAGTGTGTGATGTGAGCTATGAGATGCTTCGGCACTTGTTCATAGCCTCATCTTTTTCTCAGTTGAGTAAATCCTTGTTTTCGTGTCACTTGATGCATATAGTTGGGATTCCTTATTCTTTCTTCTATCTTGATCACCAATCGCCTCTCTTTTCTCTTCGCTACATCAGATGGTTTACACCAGACGCACTGCAGTTGAGCAAGGATCCAGTCAGAACAACCAAAGCAACCAAAGTAACCAAAACAACCAAGTTCCCCCGAACAACCAAGGTGGCAACAACAACAACAACAACAACAACAACAATGATGGACTTGTTAGACCATTTACTCAGATCCTAGCCATGCAGAATCAGCTTATGCAGAGTATGATGCAGACTCTCACGCAGATGCAGCAGAATCAGGGTGCAGCACCACAAAGTCAAAGACAGTACAAGTTGGGTGAGTTTCTGAGGACTCGGCCACCCACTTTCTCTCAGGCCAAAGATCCCTTGGAAGCTGATGACTGGCTCAAGTCAATTGAGAAGAAGCTTGACATAGTGCAGTGCAGTGACCGTGAGAAGGTTCTCTTCGCAGCGTATCAGTTGACTAGAGCTACCGCAGACTGGTGGGATGCTTATTGCGGTGCTCATGCTAATACCACAGGCATCACCTGGAATGAGTTCAAGACCAACTTTCGCTATCACTATGTGCCAGCTGGGACCATCAGACTGAAGAAGAAAAAATTCTAGAATTTGAAGCAAGGTGGAATGCCAGTGAGTGAGTACCTCAACAAGTTCACTCAACTGTCAAGGTATGCCCCAGAGGAGGTGAACACAGATGAGAAGAAGCAGGAGCTGTTTTTTGATGGCCTGAACCATGAACTTCAGTACCAGCTCATGAGTAATGACTACATGAACTTTCAGAAGCTGGTTGACAAAGCTCTTGTTCTTGAGAGCAAGAAGATCAAGATTGATCGTGAAGAGAAGAGGAAGATGTCATTCAATGGACAGTCTTCTAATACTAATGTCCGCCCTCGTATGATGCCACCACAGGGACCGATGTACCGTCTGTCGTATGCTGGGAAGCCACAGATACAAATTCCACGCCCTAACTTTCAGATGCAGGCACCGAAGTCAAACTTTCAGGCAGCTCGTCCCAATCCACCTCATATGCCACGTACTGGGAATCAGTCAGCACCTCTTCCTACAGTGCCATCTCAGCAGAACAATAACAAGCCAGTTACTGGAGCTAATGCAGTCGGTGTTCGAGGTACATGCTTCAAGTGCGGCATGCCGAGACACTATGCCAACTCCTGTCCAAACAAAGCTGCTACACTACCAGTGGGAAATGCTCAGAAGCTGCTCTGGGTAATAATCCAGGTCAGTCCAACTACATCTATGGCAGAGTGAATCATGTGACCAGTGAAGAAGCACAGCAAGCTCCAGAAGTTGTGATGGGTACGTTCCTTGCAAACTCTAAACCTGCTACTGTTTTATATGATTCTGGAGCATCGCATTCATTCATAGCATCAAGTTTTGTTGCAAAATCTAGGATTTCTATAATTCTTATGACTCGCGCTATGTTGGTTAGTTCTCCCGGAGGAGAAATGAGGAGTAGACACTTATGCCCAAACGTAAGTTTGAAAATAAGGGGGTAGAATTCATAGCCAACCTTATTATTCTAGAATCAAAGGGGATAGATATCATCCTTGGGATGGATTGGTTGAAGAAGTATGATGGAGTGATTTAGTGTGCCAGAAGGACAGTACAGTTGACCAGTAAGGAAGGAATCCAGGTTGAGTTTGTAGCAGCCGGAACAGCGGGACCAACCTGTGTGATCAACCAGATGGAAGGCAGAATGATTGAGGAGATACGAGTTGTTCGCGACTATCCAGACGTGTTCCCAGAAGAATTGCCAGGTATGCCACCTGATCGTGATATTGAATTCTTGATTGAACTATTGCCTGGGACAGCACCTATATCTAAGAGGCCATATAGAATGCCTGTAAATGAACTAGTAGAGCTTAAGAAGCAAATCACAGAACTTCAGGAAAAAGGGTTCATTCGTCCTAGCTCATCACCATGGGGAGCGCCAGTGCTCTTTGTGGAGAGGAAGGATGGAACCCAAAGGATGTGTGTGGATTATATCCTTAAATGAGGTTACTATCAAGAACAAGTATCCTTTGCCTAGGATTGAGGATCTGTTTGATCAGATGAAAGGAGCGTCAGTGTTCTCAAAGATTGATCTGAGGTCAGGTTACCATCAACTGAAGATCAGAGAGTCAGATATACCTAAGACTGCCTTCAGAACCAGATATGGGTTGTACAAGTATACAGTCATGTCATTCGGATTGACCAATGCCCCTGCCTACATTATGTACCTGATGAATAAGGTATTTATGGAATACTTGAACAAATTCGTGGTAGTGTTTATCGATGACATCCTGGTATTCTCCAAGAACGAAGCAGAATATGAGCGACACCTAAAGCTAGTTCTTGAAAAGCTTAGAGAAAATAAGTTGTATGCTAAGTTCAGTAAGTATGAGTTTTGGATAGGGCAAGTCTCTTTTCTTGGGCACATTATATCAGCAGGAGGAGTATCAGTTGATCCAAGCAAAGTTAAAGAGGTAGTGAATTGGATGCCGCCAAAGAATATGTCAAAAATTCGCAGTTTTCTTGGATTGGCAGGATACTACCACAGGTTCATAAAGGATTTCTCAAAAATAGCTAAGCCAATGACTAGATTGCTAGAGAAAGGTAAAGAGTTCAAGTGGTCAAAGGAATGCCAGACCGGTTTTGAGGAACTTAAGAAAAGATTGACATCGGCCCTAGTGCTGATTCTACCAGACATTACTAAGAGGTTTGACATTTATTGCGATACTTCTCGTCAAGGTCTGGGATATGTATTGATGCAAGAAGGTCAAGTCGTGTGCTATGCTTCACGTCAATTGAGAAAACATGAGTTGAACTATCCTACTCATGATTTGGAGTTAGCCGCAGTGGTTCATGCTTTGAAGATATGGAGACACTATCTCATTGGGCATCGGTGTGAAATATACACGGATCATAAAAGTCTACAGTATATATTCACACAGACAGATCTGAATCTAAGGCAACGTCGATGGTTAGAGTTGATCAAGAATTATGATGTGGGAATCAACTATCACCAAGGAAAAGCTAATGTGGTTGCAGATGCATTGAGTCAAAAGCGACACTGTAACATGGCAGTAACCAGTGAGATGTCACAAGAGTTGAGTAAAGAGATTGAAAAGCTCAATCTAGGAATAGTCAATGCTACAGAGGCGGTCACCATAGAAGTTGAATCAACTTTGGAAGAGGAAATTCGAAAAGGTCAATTAGAGGATGAAAAGATCAGCGAGATCAAGCAGCTCATCCGAGATAATAAGACAAGTGATTTCACCTTAGATGACAGAGGCATTTTATGGTTAGAAAAAAGGATTTGTGTACCTAATCAGAAGCCGATCTGTGACTTAATTCTAAGAGAGGCCCATGAGTCAGCATACTCCATACACCCAGGTAGCACTAAGATGTACCAAGATCTAAAAACTAGATATTGGTGGTATGGTATGAAAAGAGATGTGGTGGAATATGTAGCATTATGTGATACTTGTCAGAGGGTAAAGGCAAAACATCAGAAGCCTGCCGGATTATTGCAGCCATTGAAAATTCCAGAATGGAAGTGGGAAGAAATCGGGATGGATTTCATAGTCGGGTTACCTCGCACTCAAGCCGGGTATGACTCTATATGGGTCATTGTAGATCGATTGACTAAGGTTGCTTACTTTATTCTGGTTAAAACAACCTACACTAGAGCAAAGTTAGCAAAGTTATATATGGCAAGGATTGTTTGCTTGCATAGAGTACCAAAGAAAATAGTATCTGACAGAGGAACACAGTTCACCTCAAAGTTTTGGGGAAAGCTGCATGAGTCCATGGATACTAAGTTGAACTTCAGCTCGACCTACCATCCTCAAACAGATGGACAGACAAAAAGGACCAACCAGATATTGGAAGATATGTTACGCGCTTGTGCTCTAAAGTATGGTAACAGCTGGGACAAGAGTCTCTCCTATGCAGAGTTCTCATACAACAACAGTTATCAAGCCAGCTTACAGATGTCACCGTTTGAAGCACTCTATGGGTGACAGTGTCGGACACCATTGTTTTGGAATGAGACTGGAGAGAACCAAGTGTTCAAACTAGAGATACTGAAGGAGGCAGAAAAACAAGTGCAACTTATACGGGAGAATTTGAAAGTTGCGCAATCAAGGCAGAAGAGCTATGCGGACAATAGGAGAAGAGATCTAGCTTTTGAGGTTGGAGACTTTGTGTATCTTAAGGTTTTCCCAATAAGAGGCCTTCGCAGATTCAAGGTTAAAAAAAAGTTAGCACCAAGGTACATTGGACCATTCAAAGTCTTGGACAGGAAAGGAGAAGTTGCATATCAGCTAGAGTTACCACCGCAGTTGTCAAATGTGCATAATGTGTTTCACGTATCACAATTGAAGAAGTGCTTAAGAGTTCTGGAAGAGCAGCTTCCGATTGAGATCTAGGTGGGGATCTGTCATATTCAGAACGACCTATCAGAATCCTAGAGACTGTCGAACGTGTGACTCGAAGCAAGGTTATCAAGATGTGCAAAGTTCAGCGGAGTCACCATTCTGAGGACGAAGCCACTTGGAAACATGAAGATGAACTCAGAGCAGAATATCTTGATCTATTTTCCAATCCTTCCAAATCTCGAGGGTGAGATTCATTTTAAGGGGGGTAGGTTTGTGACACCCAAAATTTCAACCCATTCCAAATATTAAAATTTGAAAATTTAAATGCATTTCACAATTTAGACTAGATTGAAAATTCTTTTAAAAATAAATTTGCAAGGAGTGCATAGCATTTCATGTCATTGCATATAATTTAAATAATTAATGGAATGAATAAATAGTAATCAACAAGCTTAAGAATTAAAGAAGAGAATTAAGAGAAATAGAAGAAAGAAAAGAAATAAAAAGAAGAAAAGAAGAAAAAAAAACCCTTTGGGCCTCCTCCTCCCTCTCTCCCTTCCCTCCCCAGCCGGCCCACTCCCCTTTCTCCCTCCTGCGCCGGCCCAGCCCAGCACCCCCCGTCGCCTCTCTCTCACCGCCGCGCGGACCCCACCTGTC
>BCLH01000551.1:139520-152396 GCA_001602315.1 Zoysia pacifica | reverse complement strand
CGCGGCCGGACTTGGCGTTCTCCGTCGGCTACGTTAGTCGGTTCATGCAGCGACCGACGACGGAGCACCAGCAGGCCGTCAAAAGGATCATCCGCTATGTTGCGGGGACTCTTGACCACGGCCTCTACTACCCGAGGTGTCCCGGGGCGACACATTTCATCGGGTACAGCGACAGTGACCACGCCGGCGACATCGACACCAGCAAAAGCACGAGCGAGGTGCTCTTCTTCCTCGGCAAGTGCCTTGTTAGCTGGCAGTCGGTCAAGCAGCAGGTGGTGGCCTTGTCCAGCTGCGAGGCTGAGTACATAGCGGCTTTCACCGCTTCAACTCAGGCGCTCTGGCTCGCTCGACTGCTTAGTGATCTCCTTGGCAGAGATGCTGAAGCAGTGGAGCTCAGGGTGGACAGCAAGTCCGCTCTGGCCTTGGCAAAGAACCCTGTTTTCCACGAGCGCAGCAAGCACATCAGAGTGAAGTACCACTTCATCCGAGGCTGCTTAGAGGAAGGGAGCGTCAAGGCAAGCTACATCAACACCAAGGACCAACTTGCTAATCTTCTCACCAAGTGCCTTGGTAGAATCAAGTTTCAAGAGCTTCGCGCCAGGATTGGGATGATTCAAATCTCTCAGAAGACGACGCACAAGACTTAGGGGGAGAATGATGGAATAAGTCTAGTGCAGCTTTATGCTTTATGCTTTTCGCTTTAGCATCTTAGACTAGTTTTTCAGCTTTTCACTTTAACATCTTAGACTAGCTTTTCAGCTTTATGCTTTAGCATCTTAGACTAGCATCTTAGCATATGTTTGGCTGCCCACCAAGCCTATATATATGTATCTTCAACCCCTTAGGTTGGTCATGGCATTGTAGTGAGTAAGAAACATAGAGATAGTTGCCTCCAACACTGAGTGTCATCCAACACAATGCGAGTGTTGCGCCTAACAAAGTGTACCTCCTGGAGATATGATAAACAAATTTGTCTCCCCGAGCCTACAGACTATCCAGAGTTTACAGCTTCACTTGCCACTGCCACTGCCACTGATGTTGTACTTAGATTTTTCCTATGCACAGATCATTGCCTCCACTGATGATCTATGTGGCCTTATTGTAATTGATCTGTGTCAAATGAAAATTTGGACGCATCAGTAAAACATGCAATCCCTGGACCAAGGCCTAGAAGATTCATTAGAACACTATGAACTTATTATACGGACCATGAAAGCTCTGTCTTGAAACTCCATTCTCGATATGGAAAACACCAGGCAGATCCTCCCAGATGTTCCTTTGCTGAAAGGTGTACACCGGATAAATTCCTAATCTTTCTTCAGTAAATGAAATGCATTATAAATTAGTCAGATGTCAATCAGCTGCAACTGTGAGCTGGGAATTCTATTCTGAAAAGCATATGTGAACTGGCAGCCTGAAACAGAGCCAGGTGCAGTGGATTCAGGTTGCATTGATTCTCCATGTCGCCCGGAACAAAGATTGGAAAACATCTCGATCACTAAATGGAAAACCTGAGCTAGAACTTTCCAGTGAAAAGACTGAACTCGCTGAAGGGCCACAGGCTTTGAGCATCTGCTGCTACGCAGCGTGCTCTCCTCGCTGGTGACGACGCGGCCGACCTCCTCGGTGGGGATGGCAAGGCCTGGGCGGCAGTTGGTGATGGAGGACTCAGGGGTGGGTGCCTCAGCCTCGGCGCTGGAGTGGACGACGAGGAGACTGTGGCAGGAGTCGCCGGTGCCGGGGCTGTATGAGGCATGACCAGAGATCGTCGGGGCTGGGGTTGTCGACTTGCACGGGCAGCAGATGACGGCTTCCGCGGCAGCGGTGGCGGCGCTGGTGGTGGGTCAGGGCTTCAGCGGAAGCATCAGTGAGCAGAGCCTGTTGACACAGGATTTGACGGCTAGATTTAGTTTGCTCAGAGATCCGACGGCTGGATGTTTATATGATGACATGGAGTGAGATGAGCGCAAGAAATCACGCCACAAGCATCAAACTTTTTACTTTAGATTAGAATATGCTTTCTGTACTACCGTATTAGTTACTTATTTATGAAGTGTACAAATACCAGTCCATCACTTTGAAGTGCAACTTGTATGAAGTGTTGAAATGCACCATTACTACTTCAATGTGACATGCAACTTGCTTGTATTGTTAAAAAATTACCCTAATTCAATGTTTCCTAAATGGGATTAAACGGCGTTTAAACGCGTTTAAACGGTAAACAGAGGCTAACTGTTTCGTTTAGGCCCTAAACGGTACTCTAATCGGTTGACCCGTTTAAATGGTGCAAACGGTGTAAATGGGACAGTTTCAACACGTCATTAGATGCCGTTTAGGCTGTTTTATTCACCATTTAGGCAATGGAAGACTCAAGGGTTGCTTGATTACTAACCATGCTGTGATGTTTGGACTGTAGTAGATGTTAAGTATTAATAATAATCATTTACTTTGCAGGAATATAGTTCATATTGTGAGGTAGTCTGGCTTTGAGGACATCAAAGAAGTCATATTAGTTATTTACTCAATGAATGTTAGGAGAAAACTATTTAATCTTGCTAGAAAAGCATGCTACAGGACAAACCGTTTAGACACCATTAAACGCTGTCTAAACAGCTTAAACGCTAAATGGGGCCTCACCGCCTGTTTACCGTTTACGTTTTCATTGCCCTAATTGTATGATTGCAGAAAAAAAACTCACTAAGTTTTTAAATTGTTGTCATTATGACAACAAATCAAGTTCATTTTTGAACTAAAATTCTTGTCCTAATGACAATAATTTTAAAACTTAGGAGTAAGTTACATGCACATTGACATCAAGTGAAATGGAAACTAGATATCCTGACTTCTGTTTGGGATGGATTTGTCCTTGTTGAGCTAATTCTAGACATAGGGAGTGGTCCTAATTATTTATATATTTTATTTGAAGTTAATTTCTTCAAAAATTGCATTCTTTTATGCTTCTGAATTTGACGATTTCTTCAGGGTTTTGTGCTACAGCATCAAGTTCTACTCTTTTGTCTTGGAGAAACTTTCTCTGAGCAGCCTCCCATTCCCTCACCAATTGATGTGCCTGTAAATAGTAGAGCAAATGCTGCAAACTTTGATGGCTTGGTGCCCAAGCCTGGGCTTGAAATCAACTTAGGTGCGGGTTTTGTTGGAAATCTATTCTGAAAGCAAGTTCAATGGTTCTTTAGTTCCACTACAGATATGTTGGGAAATTAAACTATTTTTTATGTTATTCTTGCAGTTGATGCCATTCCTTGTCAAATAGCGTTTGAAAGGGGTAAAGTACGCCATTTCAGATTTTTAGCCATATCTAGTGGAACTTCTGGCTGGATTATTCTTCTTGAAGAACTCCCACTCAAGCAAGGAAGAGGAATTGTACGAGTCATTGCTCCTTTGGCAGGATCTGATGTATGTATCATGATGGCTTTGAAGATCATTATATTTGGTGTTCTGTGTTAGTTGTATGTTTTTGTTAGTTATATGCTTCTGGTGCATCTGTTGTTCACAGGCTTAGTTTTGCTTTATTACAGCCAAGAATAGACGAGAAACATTTGAAGTGGTTGCATTTACGCATTCGTCCTTCTACAGTACCATTTTTGGATCCTGAGAAATATAAAGGGAAAACAAAGAAATATCTCGTTGATGGTAGATGGACTCTTGCATTTGGTGATGAGCAATCATGCAAGGCAGCAGAAAGCATGGTTATTGAAGAGATAAAGCTCCAGCAAGATGCTATTGGGAAGCAACTGAAGCCACTGGTTGAATTTGAAATGCCAGAGGATGGATTGCAGAATCCTCAAACTTTGCATGAAACTGCTTCTGATGATGGATCATGACTTGATCAGAAGTTTTGTCAAGTTCGTTGTCGATCTTCAAAAGATTTTGGTAACTAGAAGACATCCTGATACCTTCTCGGCAAGTAAGCCATGAAACTCTGTACATTACAATGGCATCTTCTGTGTTAACCGACAGTGTAGAGTTTTGGCCATCTTTGTGTTAACCCACACTAGAGTTTTGGCCATCTTCGTGTTAAGCTACACTGTAGAGTTTTGGCCATCTTGGTTCGATAGGATTCTTTGTACAATAGCATGTATCTACCCTTTCCGCCTTGTAATCATAGTATTGTTGAAAATGAAATCCATTCTTTGATAAGATTTTGGGCTGACTTGGGGCCTGTGCCGTGTACACAAATTTTTCAAAGCTTGCATATAGCAATACATGTGTCGACATAAGCCCTGTCGATAGTAATAAAGTTGAGCTGTTTCATAACTTTTGTGGCAATTTTACTGTTCCAAGGAACTATTATGTTCCCTCTGAAAATTGTTGTTATAACAAGCATGCCTTTTCAGTTGTAAGGTAAATGCTGCATGTTATTACCTTCTGGCCATTGTGTATTGGTCAATACTAGTGCTGACCATGTAATCCACTTACTTCATACTTACTATGCGGAGATGGTGGCATTTTGTAATTTCAAGACCCTATTGGAACATGGAATTTTTTTTTCCATTTCTTGTGTTGTCTCTATTAAATTAAACCGATTCTTATAAAATTACTGTACAATTCTTATTAAATTTCTGTGTTCAAATGGGGCCTCAAGCAGGTGTAGAAACACCCGTTGGTAACCAAAGCCATCAACGCGTAAAACTGTCCTTTTGAAACCCGTTGGCAACCAAAGCCACCAGTGGGTAAAAATGCGTCCATTTGATATTTATACGATCTTTTGTCCTTTACAAGGACTGGGCCTTTGTCTATGAGAATTGAAGACATAAGGTTCTTAGACTGGCCAAACTGGAAAAACCAAATAACTGCAGCTTAATAAGTCTGGAATCAAAACTCAGTTATGAAAATACTGTAGACAAGAGAAATGACCACATCCTTGGTCTGAGGGAAAGCCATCGGTTTGCCGCACGTTTTTTCAGTAAACGCAAGGGTTAAAGTTTGGGTACACTGAACGAGACCCCCCAAAAAAAGAGCCTTTTGATTGTCCTCCGGTCTGCGTCCCATTGTTCTTAATGATGCACGCGTTAAAATTGAACTGAAAAGAGGAGGGTGGGGGGGGGGGGGGGGGGGAAGAAAAGTGGAAATGCGACCGATCGATCGATCGATCGTCGCTGCTGCACTAGCCTTTCTCTTTTAGTCTTTAGCGTGCTTGGCGTCGACCAGCCACGCCGGGAACGACCCATCGATGTTGAGTCTATTCCAGCGCAAGTGCCCCCGGTAAACGGCTCAAAAGCCGAGCAAACAGAGCGTAAAGGCCATCGGAAACCGCGGAAGAACGGATACGGATGTGATGTCTCTCCTTCAGTTAATACGCTTTTGCAGTCTAACCAAAATCATTTGGATTTTCATGACCCTATATTTGGCCATTACACTAGAACTAGTACTACTAAGCATGCACGGTTTTTGTGTTCAGCAATGTGGTAGGAGACCACCACAGTTTTGGTCTTTTGTTGCCGACTGGCCTCTTTGCTGCCTGCGTCGTCCTAATGGGGTTAATGCACGCGTTAAAATCAAACTGCAGAAAGGGAAAGGTAAAGCTGATCTTTGGCTGAACTAGTAGATCCTCTCTCTCTTTCTTTCTTTACCATGCTTAGCAACATTCAGTCGACACCCCGAGATCGTCGAAGTGGGCTCCAAAGTTCATGCAAAAGAGCGTGTAGACTGCAAAGCCATCGGAGGCTCTGCAGGAGATAAAGAACTTTTAAACGCAGGATTTTCACAGAATAAAAATCAATTTAATTTTACAGAAAAAACACAGAAAACAAAAACAATTCTCATGTCTCAAAGTAGGCCTGAGCGGCTTTCTACGAAAAAGAAATGGTTTGTAGTTTTTTTTTTAAAAAAAATGTATGATCATTTTAGGAAACCAATTCATTTGCTAAAACTAAACATGTTCGGCTGTGAACCTACCTTTCTCACATAATACAACGAACCCCAAATTACTACTAGTCAGCATTGCATTCTACTAGCACTTATAACTATGCTGAAGCAAAAAACATCTTGCACAAAAAAGATACACATTCTCTGTGAGAACTCCGACGTCTTTATTTTTTCAAAGAAAAGAAAAGGGGATTTAGAGAGAAAAAAAAACTTTGAAGAAGAGCAGGGACTGGTGGTGCCTGCAACGTGGCGTCTCTTCTCCCTACCCACAGGCAACAACAGGCCAGGCCACCGGCGGCGGCACGCCCAAGGCAGTGCTCGGCGGTCTTTTCCAGCGGTCGCGCGCATGCCGCCAAAGCGCCGCTGCCAACCAAAAGGCGCCCGTCTCCCTCCGTCCCTCCCCTCCACCAGACCACCACGACGTGTGTGTGCGTGACCGGCCGGCGACGGCGAGAGGAGAGATCAGCGCGTGGATGAATCCGAGGCCGAAAAGCAAAGCGAAAAAGGTGGGTGGGGGTGAAAGGGAGCTTTGTCCCGCTCGCCCGCCCGCTCGCTCGCCGCCGCCGTCGCGTCCTCCAACCGCGCCTCGGAACCAGCGATATTCCTTCCCGCCGTCGCCATCGGTCCGTCCATCCGTCGGGACAAGACAACCTCCCGCCGCGTGCTCCGGCGCCTTGCATTGTCGCGCCCGTGGGAGTCATTCCGATGTCTCGTCTCCTCTGTTGTTGCTCCGCGTTACTCGGTCTCTTAAAAGAACATTTTTTACCAAACGCTATCTGGCCCCGTTTGTACGGAACGTATAAATTTCATAAAAAAATTATAAACCTTTTACGTGAATCAGTTCAAATTCAGAGAAAAACTAATGAATGAAGAATATTCTTCCGTTCCAAACGGAGTTTTCTTAGATAGAAATATAAATTACTTTTTTTTAAGGAAAAAGTCAATTTTACTCTCTCAAACAATTCACTTTATCCATTTAACTCTCTAAACAAAATTTTATCTAACTTTACTCCCTTAAAACCAATCTACCCCTTTATGTAATTTATGTTTTTTGTTTCTCTTTGTAAAATTTGAATTTGAAGCTCAAATTTTATACAAAGGTAAATACTAGTGGCCTCAACATTAAGAAAATATTTTATAATTAAACTATGAATATTATTAGATACTATTAGATAATATTAAACTATGAATATTATTTTAGAATATATACTCTGAATTTTTTAACGTAGGAAATGCAATTTGAGCTTCAAATTCAAATTGTACAAACAGAAAGGAAAAAGATAATTTGCATAAAGGAGTAAATTGCGCCAATATGAATAGTTTGAGGGAGTAAAGTGAGCCAAAATTTTGTTTAAAGGGTTGAATAAACAAAGTGAATTTTGATCACGTCCTAGCACCATCAATTGAAATATGAGGAAATAAATTTGTTTCTAGTGTCATTCATTAATTGGAAACCCAAGAGTACAATGGCTCTTATGTCAGGGTTGTACCGTTGTAGTTACCGACCGAGCTGATGAAACCAGTGGGTACCGGACGAAAACTATGAAAACCAGTAATAATCACTTTAAATTGAAAAATCAAAACTTGGATTAATTTTTGTTGAAATACTATAGTAAACCAGACATTTTATTGGTTTATTGAGCGGTTCATCAGTTTCTTTGGTTTTATCAGTTTTCAAGTTTCAAATTTGAAACCAATTGGTTTCACCGTTTACCACGGTATTACCAGTTTTTGAAATTCCAAAATTTTGTCAATTTTCATTTTTTTTTTACATTTTTAAAAAAAAACCGGTCGCCAGTGAAACTGGATGGATTTCACCAAAAATTGGGAAAACTCGTTCGGTTTTAACGATTTTGTTAACCTGCATATGCTCAAGTTTCTTGGGAAAGCTATACCGTCATGCCCCTCAAAAGTTTTCTTTGTCCCTCGTTCCACCTTCTCATGCTCCGGCGAGGTCGAGTGCATTTCAAGACCATCTCGGGCGAGACCTACCCCGCGGAGCGAGGGCCGCGGTGCATTAGAAGGTGGCAGTGCCAACATGCTCGAGCACGAGGAAGTCGACAGTCCCTTCTTCAACATGTTACACAATGCATGCTCCATATTTTTGGAGTTTCCAAAGTAACTGCTAACTATATTGAACATGCATAACATTAGCAGGAAATGCAATAACACCATCACCGCCCTTCCAAAATTCTTCATTCCACCTAAGCCCCAACCCAATCCTTTTACCAAGCTACGTACGTACAATATACTACACGACCAGTGGAATCAGTCCTCCAAAAACGGCAGCAAAAACCCTGGACTACGGCTTGTAAATCCACGTGGATCCTACTTGTCCTCCTCCTGGACAGCTTGTTAGTCCACGTGGATCCTACTTGGAAGCGCGGAGCCCATGAACCCCAGGTGGGCCGCTCCGCCGCTGCCGCGCCCCATCCCGAGCACGAGCACGTTCCCTTTCCCGGAGTTTCTGACCGTTGCGGCAGCCGGCTGGAGCACCTCCGCGATCCATCGCTCCAGCGTCTCGTCGAGGAAGTGCCCCGACGACGCGGCCAGCAGCTCCACTGCGTCGTGGTGGACGCACGCAGCGGCCAGTGGTGGTTGGTGTTCGCCGGCGAGTGCCCGGGCGAGACGTGCGTGGAGGTGATCGAGAATGTTGGTTTTGTTGTCGAGGGTGACCACGACCGCGCGGGCCGCGACGGACTCGAGGAGGCTGCGCGGATGGTCGCTGTCGTCGTCGCCGCTGCCTTCGTGGGTTATGTCACTAGGAATGGCTTCGTCCTCCTCCTCGTCCACGTCGGAGGCGCAGAGGTCGATGTTGAGGTCGAGGCAGCCACCGCTGACGTCATCGTGCCGCGACCGCTTGCGTTCCGTCGTTGGCGACGGTGGAGCGTCCTGCTTCCTCTTGAGGTCGCCGCCTGGCGCCTTTTCCTCGTCCTCGGACCAGAGCCGTAGGTCGATCACGTCGTCGCGGCCGCCGCTGGTGAGCTTCGACGTTGCCAGGATGACCACGGAGTCGGCGAGGTCGACTTCTCTGCCGGAGGAACGGTCCTTCAGAGCGCCGCTCCTCGACGCGGCGACGAGGCAGTCGACCACGTCCTCAGGCGCGCACTCGACGTCGCCGAACACGAGCACGAGCCGCTTCCTCCCAGTCCCGCTGGCGTCGCGCGCCCTCGCGACCACGTCGGCGCAGAACTCCTCGGCGCACCTGAACTTGCTCAGGTCATCGGCGCAGACGACGACGCGGTCCGTTATCTCCACGATCACCGTCGCCGCGCGACGCACGGCGGCGTGGTCGCTCCCCTTCACGTACAGCCAGGCGCCAGTCCTCTTCTCCTCGTCGCTGTGACCGCTGGCCACGGCCTTCGCGATCTCGGCGGCCACGGCGCCAGGCTGCCACGGGATGTTCCTGCGCAGCCGGCGCTCCAGCTCGCGCGCCGAGCCATCATCGCTTCCCGGAGCGTGGCGGCCGTCGGATGACGCCGTGTCCGCCAGCGGGAGGTTGCCCAGGGCGAGCTCCGTGCCGACGACGGCGTGGCACCCCGGCTCCCTCAGCTCCCACCGAACAGGCGGCGCCGCTGACGGTGGTGACCACGCGCTTCTGCTGCTCTTGCCGTGTGTCATCAGCCCCTCCAAGCCCAGCAGCGTTGCCACTCTTGGCCTGCTCGGTGGCATGCATGGACCCGCCCACCATGGGCATGGAGGATCAGAGCAGAGGTGGAGCTTCCTGCACAGCCTGCTCCATTTTCGCTTCAGCTCCATCAAATACGTGTCCTAAGAAAATAGCAGAAAAAAGAGTAATCTTTGGTCAGGTATAGTTCATATTTTGACATGGAAAAAACAAAAGCAAAATCGATCTGCTCTTACCTTGTTGTGTTGAGTTTGATCAGCCGGTGGTGGTGGTGGTGGCCTGTCCGGCACGAGCCAGGCAGGGAGTCTGGCACGCAGGTCTTGCGCATCAGCCTCCGCCTTCACCATCGACGCCTCCCGCTCGTAGTTCTTGCTGCACTCGACGCAGAGCACCAGCTTCTCTGCTTGGTGCCCGTCTCTCTCCGCAAACGCGGTAGGGTGCGGCGCCATTGTCAACGAACACCGCTCAGGCTGATGCATTGCGACCATGGTCGGCTGCATTGGTGCTGCGCTTCCACTGGAGATGGACAAACAAACGCATGCTTAGGCAACAGGGCAATACAAAAACTTACAATACTATGTACTTGAAACTATTTTGACGACAAAGACGAGCAACATGGGTTTCAGGTTTTGAATTTGTTTCGATACAAATATTTACTAAATATCTGCAATTTTCCCTCTAATCATCAATCACTTGAGAGAGAGAGAGAAGATAAAAAATGCCAGTAGTTATATTTGTTGGCTTGGCTGACCAGGGTAGCCAAGAACAAGGCGAGGAATGATAGCAATATAATTGAAGCTCTGAAGAAGATAGGACTGGTCACTGAGAATTTCTCTCCAACTCATAAACCCAATGATCTATGCAATGAAAAGAGGCATCATTGCAAGGAAAAGGCCAGCATCTCGGCTCGATCAGTCTGACGCGTCCACCAGCTGAGTGAGCTGCACGGGCATAGTACCAAAAGCAGGAGGCCAGCTACTGTGGCTGCATGAGGTGAAGGACCCTTTTCCGTCAGGGCAGTACCTGATCAAGCTCAGATGGGGAATCTCTGCATGCAGATGCAGAGGGAGGGAGAAGGCTTACCACCCCATTCCCCATCTTCTTCCTCGCTGCAGGTTTCTAATAGTTTCTGCTACCTTGAGGAGGAGGAATCAAGATGACAAAAGGTCCCTCCCTCATCAATGGCTAAGTAACAAGGGAGCAAGAGGCATTTGCTGACCAGCTTGTCCTTTTGCTTCTTCTAACTAAACAGCAAGGCATCAATGTAGGACCAGACCAACAGCGAGGAGAGCACGAACGCAGAAAGACCACGAGCAGGGCCAGGGCCAGAGACATGGACAGACGTGTGCAGGGCAATGGCACGGTGGTGGCAGTAGGCCAGTAGTACTAGCAAGTACACTGTGCTCACCTTGGATGGAGGTTGTTGAGGGAGAGGCCGGTGCCGCCGCCGGTGGGGACCAGGACGGCCTGCAGGGCCCAGGCGTTCTCCTGCCGCCGGCGCCGCTGCTGCCACCGCATGTACGTCTGGTAGCTCGCCGTGGCCACGAGCCAGGCGCGGCCGCGCGAGGCACGCAGGTCGTCGAGGAGGCGGCCAAGCTCCGCGACCATGTGCTCCACGGGGCTGTACGACGACGCGGTGTGGGTGTGGCTGTTGTCCTCGTCGAGCGCCCACCGCAGGTCGCCGACGTAGACCACCAGCCCGCCGCCGCGCTGGAGCGGGACGGCGTCCACGCCGCGCCGGAGCTCGGCCGCCCGCGCGTCCACGTCGGCGCGGCTCATCAGCCGGACGTGCACGTACGAGAGCTGCAGCTTGAGGAGGTGCGCGCCGGCGAGTTCCTCCGGGACGTCGCCGCGCTCGAGGCGTCGGAGCAGCTCCCCTGCCACGGCCTCGGCCATCGACACCGAGTCGCCGACCACCACGGGGTTGCTGCGCTTCCCCTGCTTTCGGACCATCACTTCCAGGACCGCGTTCAAGTCGTCCGCCTTGCACGAAGGCACCGGGCTTGGCGCGGCCAGGAACTGCGCCTGCCACATCCCGAACCCGCCACCGCCGATGGCAATGCTGCTGGAGTCGTGGAAGAGGTTGTGCGGTGTCACTGTCACCTGCGGTGGGGGAGGAGGGGAGGACGAAGACGAGGAGGGCGGCGGCATCAGCGCGCTTTCTTCCTCGAGGTTGCTCTTAACAACGGCGCTGGAGAACCCGGCCTCCCGCATGACGCGGCTGACGCTGGGGTCGTCGAGGATGGAGATGACGAGCTGGTCCAGCTCCACCTTGATGGCGAGCAACGGCTGCTGCTGCTGCGCGGCAGCGGCGGCGGAAGAGGGCGTCGCGGCCGGCGGCGGCTGGTGGATCTCGACGCAGCCCCGGCGCTGATTCGCCTGCGCGCGCTTGAGCGCGGCGACGAGCGCGTTGGAGAGCGTGGGGTTGGGCTGGATGAGCGACGACGCGAACGAGGACGAGCCCCCCGGCGGCGGCGAGCACGGCGCGGAGGTAGGCAGCCGGTTGAGCGCCACGTTGAAGCAGAGCTCGAGCGCGCGGCACTGCAGCGGGTGCGACGGCGCCGGGTGCGACCGCAGGCACGCGCGCTTGAGCAGCCCGTACGCCGCCGCGGCCGAGGAGGTGGACGACGAGGAGAACGCCCCCATCGGCGGCGGCGGCGCCGCTACTGCGGCCGCAGGACCTGTCAGCAGCGCGAAGGCGACGTGCAGCGGCGTGACCTGCGCATGGCCGCGGCGACGCGCGAGTCCCAGCGCGAGCTTGAGCACCGCGGCCGCCTCGGCGGTGAGCGACTGGTGGATCGTGTAGGCCCCCGCGCGCATCCCTCACCACACGTACCGCCACCCCCACACCCCCTGTGGCTTTCTCTCGACCTCGTCTTCTTCTACCTCGCGGCTAGCTAGCTAGGCAGTGCAAGGGAAGAAGAAGATGCCACTCTCGCCACCTTCCTCCTCGCTCGAACGTTGGAAAGCAATGGAGTGTCTCAGAGTGAGGGCGGTGGTGGATAAGTAGCTCAGCTCAGCTTGGCAATGCAATGCAGCTGTGTGTGTGTACGTACTAATACGCGCGTAGCTAGCAGTGCTGTTGCCACCTTTTATGGCTGGCCGCTTTTCTTTTCCTTTATAGGGTGTTGTGGTTGTGGGTGGCTACCTATCTCTCTCTCTCTCTCTCCATTGCACCAAGCTTCTTCTCTCTCTCATCATCTCCCATTCCATGGAGCCCCCATTGTAGCTAGGAGGAGCAGGATGTTTTTGCTTTTGAGCGACGAGGACGAAGGGGGGGGGGGGGGGGGGGGGGTTGTCTCTCTGATACCGAGGGGCGAGGGCTGCTGCTGCGCCTTTGCATAGCCGCGGCAGGCTTTGCT
>BCLH01000551.1:113133-139510 GCA_001602315.1 Zoysia pacifica | reverse complement strand
TCTCTCCATTGCACCAAGCTTCTTCTCTCTCTCATCATCTCCCATTCCATGGAGCCCCCATTGTAGCTAGGAGGAGCAGGATGTTTTTGCTTTTGAGCGACGAGGACGAAGGGGGGGGGGGGGGGGGGGGGGTTGTCTCTCTGATACCGAGGGGCGAGGGCTGCTGCTGCGCCTTTGCATAGCCGCGGCAGGCTTTGCTCCCTTCTTTCCTTCTCGCTCCCTCGAACACTGTGTGTGCACTGTGCCGAGCTAGTACTATCTGCCAAAGGCCATGCAGGGGCACACCCTTTTGCTTTCGCTTTCGTGGCAGGGAGGGAAGGGATCATCGTCCCCTCCCCTGCTTTGCTTCGACAACTTGCTCGCCAATGCGGCAGCAAAACCACATGCTAGAATTCGAATATCCATCCGACCTCAACGGTTTAAGGTTCTGAACAAACTATGTCAGCAGAGTTGAATCATGGGTTGATCATGATAGGAAATGACCCTAGCTATGGGATCGTTATGGTTTCTTTATTTATTCTTAGGCTCTGTTTTCCCATTAAATTATATAATCTAGATTATAATCTCAATTTTTTATAATCTAAATTTATAATTTAGATTATAATCTGTACTTATTTATTTGACAACTCAGCTTATTTTTAACTTGACAGGGGGTGGGTCTTTTGAAGATTATAGTCTCAAATAAGCATCTGATGACCAGCTTATTAGATTCTAATAATTCAAGCTTGAGATTAAAATAATTTAGTAAATAAATTGTTCTGTTTATTTATCTATATAGATTATAATCTCTAAAGTATATAATCTAAGTAGATTATAATCTCAAATAAACAGAACCTTAATCCTAAATCAAGAGCAGTTGACCATCAAAATTGATGTGGTCTTGTAGCCTGAGTCCAGAACTCCAAGTCCAACCAATAGGCATGGTTCTATACATAGAAGACATGTCCTCATCATTAATTGGCGGGGGCATGACGCTGAAGAGGTTAGCGACAAACGGCAGCACATATGGAGGATGGTGGCTGGGGTCTTGTGGTGTGCGGCGTTGGAGCTGTAAGAGCATCTCCAATGTGCAGGTTGAGCTGGTTCTAAAGGAATACAAAAATGTTAGTATCTGGAGGTGTATCTAAGTAAGAAGTGGGTTCTATGCATAGAACCAGGTTCTATACATAAAAAACAGCAAATATAGAGTTAGATGGAAGCTTTTTTTTTTTATTTACCGGGCTCCTCTTTAGATCTAACACCTGGTTCTGTACATTGAGTAGATGACAAGCAAAATCACATCATCGTGGGTCCCATTTTAAAACTAAGGCTAGTTCTATACATTGGATATGCCCTAAGGGAGGGGATGTTTAGGAGGAGCGATACAATGATGAGGATATACGTGCACTCTTAGATGATGGTGACGACGGCAGTGATGAGTTGCTCCTGATAACGGAGCATGGCATTTCACTACCCGCTTGCCCTGCAGCTTTGACCACCAGCCACTACAGTACGGCATACATGCTTCCTTAGTTATACTATGTATACACTGTAAGTACTATGTATCGGAGCACGTATAAGTACATATGTGTTGCGTGCAGTGTAGGCTATCTCATTCCGCCAGCACACGATCATGCACTGTAACTTCTTTTTCCCCTCACAGGGCCGGAGGGTTAAAAAGAAGAGCTGCGCGTGATCGATCGATCGGGGAGTCAGACCCGGACTTTAACCCTTTAAACCTGTGAACAATATTAAGCAAGCGACGCCTGAAAATACGCGATCGAGCTTTGGGTTCCAGGGTACTCGTCTCCCGCTCGGCTTTGGTAACCTGCTTTGCGATGCGAGTGCGCTTTGCCGTGGAAAGGAACTGGCTCATGGATTGCTCTGAACTTTACACCCATTTTTTGGATTCGTTTTCCTATCTGTGTATACATGGATGGATGGGTCCGTCTGGATTTGAATCGAGTCAAACTATATATTTGATCCTAAACGGGGCTCAGGAGCCACAATATATATTTAGCTTCATGTAAACAATAGTAGTACGAGATTAATAAGAGCATGCGTGTACCACTGTACGTACGCTACTCTTATATATTTACTCTCTGATTTTGTTGATTTTTATTCGTCTTATTAAAAAATAATTGTATCATGTATTTTTATTATATGCTTTATTATTTAATGTTTTAAAAAACATGACTAATAGATTATATATTTGAATAAATTTTTAATACAAATAATAGTAAAAAAATAACATTCACGTAGAAGTATAACAAAAGATGCATGCGTTTCTTTTTACCCTGTGCTTTTGGCAGGTCTATCCGTACCGTATGGCGGTAATGTACAGTGCTGTCTCTTTTCGCATCGTGTTTTTTTTCTCCCTTTTTTCGGGGGGTTAAAAAGAAGGGCAGCGCGTGATCGATCGGCCATCAGAACTTTAAACAAATCGCGGCCCCGGCCCTTCGAGTTTAAACGCCTCGAAATCAGACGAACTTTGTGTGCATGCATGCCTTTATGTTTTCAAAAGTTCATTGGTCCAGGCTTTGTTTGGACTGCATGCTAGCTGCAATATGTACTACGTGGCCTTTTAGTCTACCAGCTTCGTATGTATTGTTTCCGTATTAAAATGGGATCCCTATTAAAATTTGGTGTTGCAATACGTGAGGTAATTGAAGCAGTTTCAGCTAGCATCGACCGGGAATAAACGGAACAATGCTACATCTACGTACAACTCTTACGAACTTGTTACGAACTGACTAATAAAGGGCCATATCTGGAAGGAAGGAAGTGAGGCCACGCAGGACGAGAAAATGTTAGTTCGTAGTAACCAGTAAGTTCGCAAGAACTTAGGTGTAACAAAAACCATGCTTTGTGACAACCAAAGAGTTGATCTGATGCCGTACCACCACGCACTTCGTCCCAAAGAGTTGCCGAATTGGACGTCGTGATGGAATGTTTCTAGCTTTTTGTTAGTTCCCCTCAAAAGACCAGCATGTCACAATTGACTAATCTCGTAGTGGCAGACACGGCACATTAGTGATGAGATCGCGCGGGATAAACATAGAACAACTCGATCGACGTACGCCTTGTTCTTCGATCGCCGGGGGCAGATTAAAAATTCGCGTCTTCAGAAAAGAAGGTTGGTGTCCTTTTCTGTCCACGAACACTATTCGGATAAGAATGCTTTAACAAGGGTACGTAACTTTTTCATGTGAAATTTATTCAAAAATGTTTAATTTAGTCTTCAAAACGTTGCTTAATTGTAGAACAGTTTCCTCCATTGATTTAACACAGTGGTTGATCGACCGATCGGCACCTGGGCGACCTAGGGGTGATTAAAAAGTTTGGCGTACAGATCCTATCACAAACTAAACCGGTTTTTATTAAATTTTAGTTTAAAAATAAATAAAATTTAGGTTGATCCTAATCTGCTCTGACTTTTTTTTTTATATTTAATTCGATTTCTTCAACCTGTTTTCAAAAGTCTACCTGGACCTGGTAATTACCCCAACAGGCACCAGGCAAAAACACCAAGCAGCCAAACAAAATGGCGTCAAAAAGGCAAGAACTAAAGCAAGTGGTGATCAGAAAGCATTTAGCAGATCGAACGGGGAAAGGTAGGGAAAAAGGGGCAAGGTGGTGCTCAAGTCGGCCTTTCCTCTCCGAGCTCGCTTCCCGATAGCAATGGCGGCAAAGAATCTCGCGTTTGTCACTCACGGCGGCAGCACGTAGTAGTGTGGTGCATGCACTGGTCACTGGTGGCTGCTGGTAGGCTTGTGCGTGTGTGCCACCAACGCCGTCCGGAGGCGTGGTAGCTGGTCCAGCACCGGGGCGTGAGGTGGTAGTGCCGGCCTCCCGTCGGAAAGGCGCACTAGAGCACGCTTGCGGGGCGTGATCTTAGTGCGAGCTCTCTGCCGGGTAGGAGCACTCTCCTCGGACGTGGGAGAGTCACAGAGTCTCCCCCTTAGTGACGCAACAATCCCAAGCACACTCTTCCTCGTCTTGGCTGTGTCGAGGGCGGCACGAGCTGTGGCGAGCTGGAACAGTGCCGAGTCGCGTTGTCCCTGCGCGTCACCGAGCTGCAGCTGGAGCGCGTCACGCTACGCCAGTGCAGCGTCTGGACCGCGTCCTGCTGAGAGTGGGCCGTCTCGAGCTGCACCTACAAGGCTGTGGACTGTCCCTCGGCAGTGAAAGCGCGAAGGGACTGCGCTATCCACTGACCTTAGAGCTCATCTCAAAGACGGTGTTGCGCTATCACGTACTGCGTCATCTCCACAAGCGTGGGGTCCTCTACTGTCCTGGTGGGGCCTCCAAGTGTGCCCAAACGGTGGACCCACATCAGGTCGTTGGTGCCGAGCACCGGGAAGTAGTGCACCGGTGTGGCTCCGGTGAAGTCGAGGTTCACCGTGCACATGTGGAGTAGGGCCTCACGGTCTGCTGCCTGTAGGGCAGAGTCGTACCTGGGGCCAGTGGTCAGCATCGTCCACATCGGCAGCGGGTACGCCATGAGGCGGGTCTCCACCTCGAATAGGGTGTACTTGCTAGACTCCAGGCTCCTCCAGCGGTACGACACGGGTACAATGTATCCGAACCGAGAGAGCATACGGGCGAGGATCGCGGAAAACCCGTCGACTCTGCTCGCCTCGAGTCCAAGGGGAGTCCACCCTCCAGAGGCCATCTGCAAAGAGACGGTAAACAAAAGGGTCAGTAAACCAAAGTAGACAAGTAAACAGCATAATATAAAAGGTACGCAAGCAAAATAAGCGCGTGTGGGCATGAGGCCCACTAGAACGTAGTTTCGCGAGGAAAACGTATCGTTCTAACCGTATGCTGTCACGTGTCGCATCCTAAGGTCTCATCCTACGGTCAAGTATGTTTTTGATACCCCTCTGTAAGACCCCTTCCAGGAAGAAGTGTCTTTGTGCCACAAGTATCAATCTTTGGAGCGGTAGTTGGTATGTACATTAAGAACAAAGCGATATTATTATACGTACAGGTTCGACATACTATAAGTCTTAGAAAGGGTCTAACAAACATAGTTTATATTACAACCATCAAGTCGGCACAACGACTTTATTCAAACATCACACTACTAAGAGACTAACACTACACCACAGGCAAACTCGAGCGAAGGACGGGACTTCTAATCTTTGTAGTCGGCATCATCCTCATCGTCTTCATCTTTTGAACAAAACAACAGCAGGGGAAGGGGTGAGTACGAAGGTACTCAGCAAGTTCTAACGGTAGGAGAGGTAGGGTTCACAGAAGCAAAACAAGGGAAGGCTTGAGGTTTCATTTTTGTAGAAAGCAAGTTTTTCTGCAAGAGCTTCCTAATGGATAGATTTTTAAACCCGACAGAAAATATTATTTGTCATGTTTTAGTAGAGTGGACCTGAGAAAGGCTTTCACTCCCCCCATCAGTTCTCAAATTTTAAACGGGCACTAGCACGCTTCCATGCAAGCCCTCGGTACACAGCCAACACATTTCTAAAACACAGGCATCTACACCCACTTACACGGTAAAGATATTATAGAAAACTAATTGTAGAGTACCCGAATAAATAGCATGCCAATACCGTGACAACGGCCTATTCGGAAGGATTTTACACTCTGTAGGAGTTGTACACTGTACCCATAGGTTATGCTACTCCTGATCAACAGAGTTGCATAACGCTTACCCCACGAGTACATAGGCTTCCACAGATTTCACCCAAGATGTACACAGGGGCTATCCGTCGGGATATCACCTTCTCGATGACGCGACAGTAAATTCTCGGAGCCAGATCATGAAAATTTACCACAGTCATGTCTTTTCCTGGTCTCCTACTACACTGGGTATTACCAAACCAGGGGCTATATCCGTAGGCTTACGGTCCCATAACGTGGGCAATTATATAGTCGAAAGCCAGGTAGCGAGTTATCTCACGCCCTTCTCCTGTCCTCTTGTGTCCTACTGACTTCTTATTGGCTCGATGTGGAATACCTACATAGTGGAGATAAGTCCCGCCCATTATGTACAGATTCTGTGGTTGCACGAAATTGCTAAGTCGAGGACTAACGAACCGATACTTAAATGGCAGGGGTGGTGTACTCGTCCACGGCAGGTGGACCAAACCGAAGCCTACACACCTATCACCATCAGCTCTTGTGAGCCCCATCCCACGACCAAAATTACCCGTCTTCACCTAGCACCAGTTGCACTAACCCCATCCCGTTTTATTTACACATGCTACCAAACACTGTTTAACGCATTTGCCAATAAGTGATGTATGGTGTAGCGGTGCGGGACATCGCAATTGGGGTCCTAAGCATTTTTCTAAACAAGGCAACTCTCCGTTCTTTAAAAATATTTGAAGACGGGAGACTTGTGGTTAATAAGGGTGCGTCGCCAACTGCTAACAAGATGGTAAATTATATTAACTACAGCAAGTAACTGATATTAATATAAGTACCTAGAATCAAGTAGGTATTAAGCTACACAACGTTTTAACACAATTTATAAAATAAGCAAGCATTAGGCTCTATAGGTGCAACAGTAAAACATGGGTTCAATGTGGTTCAAGAGGGGTGTTAGGACTTGCCTTCAATGGCGTCTTCAAGTTCTTCGTACTCGGGCTCTTCGGGTTCTTCTTTGTACTCGAGCTCTTCTTCGGCTACAAACAACAATCACAATAAGACTGCTAAAGAAAAAGCTAAGAAACTACAAAAGAAAGGAGCACCAAGCAAAACATGGAGTTTGTATAGGCTAGGATGGTAGGGCTCGTGGTTTTGTGGTTGTGGACACGAAATCGGGTTTTCGTGGATGTGGACACGAAATCGGAGTTTCGTGGATATGGACACGAAATCGGGGTTTCGTGGTAGTTCGGGGTTTTGTGAAAGTTCGGGGTTTTGTGGAAGTTCGGAGATTCGTGGACACGTGAAAGTGAAAGTTCGGGGTTTTGTGGAAGTTCGGGGTTTCGTGGACACGTGAAAGTGAAAGTTCGGGGTTTTCGTGGTAGTTCGGGGTTTTGTGAAAGTTCCGGGTTTTTGTGGAAGTTCGGGGTTTTGTGGACATGTGAAAGTCAAAGTTTGGGGTTTTGTGGAAGTTCGGGGTTTTTGTGGTAGTTCGGAGTTTTGTGAAAGTTCGGAGTTTTTGTGGAAGTTCAGGGTTTTCGTGGTAGTTCGTGGTTTTGTGAAAGTTTGGGATTTTCGTGGAAGTTTAGGGTTTTGTGGAAGTTCGGGGATTTGTGGACACGTGAGCTGTGGCTGTGTCTGCGGACACGTGGGCTGCGAACTGTGACCGTGTCTGTGGACGCGTGAATACGTGAGCTGTGTCATGTCTGTGGATACGTGGAACGTGGATCGTGGCCGTGTCCGTACCCGTGTCCGTGACCGTGGACGAGGACATAGGACCGAGAGTAAATTCTTGGCGTGAACATGAGCACACAGGTGCGTGTGCAGGCCTGGGTGCGCTCTGGGTGCGTCGGAGGCGCTCTGGCGCGCTCCGAACGCGCATTGGCACGTTCCGAGCGCCCAGTGGCTCGGTTCGGGCGCTTCGACCGGCGCACGCGCGTGTGAGGCGTGGCCAATGGGGCGTGGGTGTGTGTGAGAGAGGCCTAGGGTGTGCCAGGTGTGGTGGTGGCAGTGGGGTGCTCGTCGTGGCCAGCGGTGAGCCGGAACGGCGGCTGTGCGCTGGACGCGCACTGGGCGTGCTCTGTCGAGTGCGCGCGGTGCGGCCAAAGGCACGTCGCCCCTTGCTCGGGCTTCGATTGGCCGGCTAGGACCGCCCGTGCGTGTGTCTCCTGTGCGCCTAAGTGTGGGTAGGCGTGTGACCTGCGAAGGGATTGTGTGGCCCATTGGTCAAGGACCCGGGCCGCGTCTTTCTTCCTAGGCGCGCATCGGTGAAGTGGTGGTGATGATGCCTTGTAGAGGCCCCAGATGGCTGGCCCAAGGGCCATGATGAGAGTGACGCCTCTGGTGCTCGTGGTGTCGTGAGTGATTGAGTGAGCTCGCCATCACCGGCGGTAAGTCGAAACGACAGCAGCGTGGTGCCGGGGGTGCGTGGCGGCGGAGCTTCGTGGAGAGAAGCCGTGGCTGCCTAGACGATCTCTTCCTTGTGCATGAGAGCATCCTAAGGGTGCGGGGAGCGTGCTCGAGGCCTCGCCCGGGCCAATGGTGGTGCCCCAGGGGTTGGCACCGTGGCCCAACGGCGGCGGAAGGGGGCGCACGTCGAGTGGCTGAGGGGGGCGCTCGGCTGCTACCTCCTAAGCTCTATGAGCTTCCTAGCAGGCTGGGGGTGCTCTAAGGTGGCGGCCAGTGGGTAATGGCCGCCTAATTTGGGCTGGCACCGGTGGGGTGCGACGGCCGGCCGTGAGGAAGACAACGGAGGGGAAAACTAAAATTAGAGCGTACTTCAGCGGGCGCAAGATGGGGAGACCTGTGAAACACGGCGGCAGCGTGAAGGGCCCGCGCGAGTGAAAGTTGCCTGGGGGGTGAATAAGCAACCTAAAATAATTTCTAAAAAATCAAACTCAACGAACTATCAGACCACTGGAGTCTCCGGTAATGTGCCGGATACTCCGGTCACCGGACTATTCGGTAACTTGCCAGACACTCAGGTCAAATAGGCGCTTTAGACGAAATTTGAATCTAAGCAAGTTTTAGCTAGTTCTAGCAAATTCCACTTGAATCAAAAGACTAGAATATGATATAGGAAGTAGATCTAAGCAATTAAACAAGCTAGATACTAGAGAGCAAGTAGATCAAAGCAAATCTATAAATATGAGCAACAAGAACAATATGAACTTGCAAGAACGAAAAGAACACAAAGAGACACAAGATTTTACTCCGAAGTTCGAGTTCACGAAGGAACTCTACGTCTCCGTTGAGAGGTTCACAAAGAACCGGATCTCACTCGATTCTTTCTCTCATTCAACCAACCACAAAGGTGAGGTTGAGTTCTCCACTAGCAAATCTCTTTTAGGAAGAGGTGAACAAACTTCTCGGGGCGTCACCACACAAGTTGAGAGCTCTCGGGCACGTCTAGCCGTCTAGGAGCAAAAGCTCCAAGAATAACAAACTCGAATCAAAGCTCGACGGTGCCGCAAATGCTCAATGGGAGTGAAAGCACTTCTCTCACAATCTCTAGCTCAAATCTTGCAAGCTTAGGTCTTGGAAGGGAGTGGGAGAGTGTTTTTGGAGCTCAAAAGTGTTGCAAGCAAATGTGAGTCGCCAGCCCTCTCAAAATTGGCTGAGGGAGTATAAATACCCAGGCTCTAAAAAGTAGCCGTTGGACTGGCTTCTGACTGATCGGACATTCCGGCACTTTGCCGGACACTCCGGTCCATCGAAGTCTCCGGCAATATGCTGGATACTCCAGTGAGGCCTCTCGGGTTGGCATAGCCTGATCCACCAGAGTCTTCGGCACTGTGCCGGATACTCCGATGAGCCCTCTCGGATGCGGGCTGCTAGGCCACCGGAGTCTCCAGCATTTTGCCGAATACTCCGGTGAGCCTTCTCGGGTAAAGCCAGTAAGCCTTACCAGAGTATTTGACATAATACCTTTCAGCGGTCTTTGAAGAGACTCCGGTATTGTGTCGGATACTCCGGTAAGGAGTCTCAGGTTGGATCAAGATTTGAGCATTTTTGACATTTTGAGACCTCAATTTGAGTCTCTTGATAGTATGGCATGCTTAAACTCAAGAAATGATAAAAAATATTATTCTTCTATGAGAAAAGGCTCCGTGACTTGATTCAAGAAAATTAAAAGGTCTTCTTTTTCTTTCAATATTCTTTTCGTCTTTTTTAAACTTCTCGGCTGTCAATACGTTTAATTAATGTCATTAGCTCTTTGAATGGTTCGTCATCATCCACCAAAACCCAGTAGAGGGCTTAGATGCACTTTCAGTGGGTGACAAGGAAACCCTTCTATAGTTGCTTGAGGTGCAGCCAGCGCGATGCTATTGCGTCCCGATTTTCGATCGGCGCAGCGTGGTGATGAGCTCGTCATTACTTGCGATTTGACAGTGCGCTGAATTTGGATTCGCTTTGACGGCCGTCGATGTGCGCAGTGAAGCTTGTGAGGAGTTACTTTCGCCGGTGCAATGGTGCTTGACGCGGCGGCTCGGCAACTGCGACGACGTACGGCGATGGCGTCGCGTGGCCGTGCGGTTTTCCTCAAACTGTCTGCGGGGAATGGTGAGCGCGCGGCTGGCTATGAAAGGCGACGAAGCCGCGAGGTGACGGCGACGTTCACTGGCTCGGTCGGCGCGGCATTGGCCAGGTGGCGCCCGAGGTCTGCGTGGTGGGGGCGAGCCGGGGAAGAAGGCGAGGCGCGCACGCCTCGCTCGTGTGATGGGCCGGGGAAACTAGCAGGCCAGCCGGCCCAGTGAGGGAGTTAAACTTTTTCTTATTTTCTAAAGATTTAGGAATTTTCAAACTCCACAAACAAGCAAATAAATTCCAAAAAGATCAAAAGCAAGAAAACAAGAAAATCAAACACTTGGCAAATTCAATTTTAAATTTTGAAATTTTTCTTTTTTGCTATGTTGTTCCATTTTAGTTTTATTTTTGAAAATTTTTAAAAGAGTATAGAAAAGCTAGGTTCACCCAATAAAGAAAAAGAATAAATATATATGTATATTTTTTTTAAACCATTTTTTCTTAGTTTGAAATTTTGGGATGTGACACCTGTATAAATGGTGGTCTTCGTCTTGATTCAGTATCACATCTTGCACAATATCCCACAACTGAAAATATATTCAAACAGACCGATATACAGTTTGTGTCATCCAAACAAGAGGGAAATGCATGCAGCAAATACAGAACAGTATACATTGGTGGAAGCAACATCCTGCGGGCTAACTACAGTGCAGCTCCTGTGATCATTCTTTCTGGCAAAGGCTGTGCATGCACGCTGCACACAAAAAGCCTGTGTGAAAACGGACTACAGCGACTCTACACAGGACTCGCTAGCACACCTGTTGAGCAATTGACAAGTGGGCCCAGCGGAGTTGGACTTTTTATAGCTAGCTAGGCGTGACTGGCGTGCCAGTGCTGTTAAAAAAAAAGAAAACTAAGATGCCTGCTTGGCTTTTTATATTACCTTTTTTCTATCCATGTTACCTTTCGTTTCATCTCTTTTCATCCCATTTGGGTGGAGAGCCAACATTTTTCCACACTTTTTTGTACAGCCAACAGAAAGTAAAGTGCACATAAGAGCCAGCCACTGATAAAAATATGACCACAATTTCGAGGCGTTCGACATAATAATCCCTGTGAGTAGTGGTAACAACGTTGGTGTCGTCAAACCAAACACGCCCACACGGATCGGAGGGCTAACCCTAAACTTCCACGAGGCACACTAGCTAGGCCCTAAAATATCGAATACTCCATCTATTCTAAAATCGTCGTTGCCCTTTACTTGTTCTAACTAGGGAAACAATTTTGGAACAGAAGGAGTGCAAATTTCTAGAGCGCTCACGGTAAAAGTAACAGTTAAGCATACGCAGTAACCGTGTCCACAAGTGGAGTAATAATGTGGTCATCAACAATAATGCACTCATGATTCCAGTGAACGGCACAGTCAGATACTACTACTGTGCATGCAGGATCTACAAGGCCATGCCGCTACCAGCCAGGAGTGCTGAGCAGTGGTGTACCACATGCAGATGGAGGCTAGCTAGCTAGGATCGATGAAGGAATGATGAATCTTCCAAACAACACGGCGCACATCGGCCATACTTTGTGCAGCAGCGTCTCTCGCTGCTGCTGCCCTTTTTTGACCAGTTTTTTCCCCCTTCTTTCTCTTAAAAAGCAGTGAAAGCCCCCATCATTTGCTCTCTTCTTCCCGCCCTGCTTTAGCCTGCTCGATCTCGTTCTTTCAAAAAATGGCCCGTCCATTTTGGATCGATCGATCCATCGGAATCCAGATCATTCTGTCTTATGCATTGAGTTTTCTGATCTCATCTTAGTCGTAGTACTTAATCACCAGCTGCCCATGTATATGAGCTGAACTGAAGTGACGGTTAGAAGTTTCTGAATGGCTTTGTTGAGAGGGTAAAGGTTTTCTGATCGAACGGGAAAACAACAAGCCATGCAGGGAAGATTACTGATGGGGTTGAGGCAAAAGAGACAAGCCTGGAAGAGTAATACCAAACATAGTTTGAGCATAACATATCAAGTATAAAGATATAGTTTGAAATAGTATCAAGTAGTGTACAAAATAAGCACCAGAAATGTCTCGACGCGTGCGCTGAAAGGGGGCACAGAATAGCTTGTAGCATTAACATCATAAGCTTCGTTGTCACAAGCTTACCATCGTAAAAAACAACGACACAAGCTCACACTGAGCTTTGATGATACGTAAGCACGCATGGCCCATGGGCCGTATCACTGCCATGCATTTCAAATTCACTGCCAGTACAGACGCTGATACCTACAGAACAAGATCTGGATTTGTTATATTACTCCTTTCAAATTAGGACATACACACAAAAGTATTATGAGCTTGTGATATGAGAAATAAATTAAAATTATTGACATAACATCAATTAGTTGCTCTGAACAAATTCCTTAATTTTTGTCACTGTTTTAACATTTGTCTTCATCTAGACTTTTGGTTGGAATTTATAAAGAACCGAATTCCAAGGGGTCTGCTGTCTGCAGGGTAGCTACAACTAGGCCTAGAACATTGCAGTTGCCTTATTGAGGTTTCACATCAAAGACTAAATTTGGTACTGTCAACGTAATCGAGGGAGTATCGGTGTGCTCTTCGTATTCGAAATGGCCTAGTCTACGGAAGACTCGAGAGTTAACCTGGTTCGGGCCGCCGGCGAGGCATAATACCCTACGTCTATAGTCGAGAGAGATCAAATCGTATGAACTCAAAAACACAACACGAGTACAATGGAAAAAGGGTTTTGGCTCGAGCCAAAAACCCTAACACGCGTGGGCGGATGTGGTTACAGTAGAATGGTTTGAATCTAACTTGTCTTGTCTAAGCCCCTTGGTACCCCTTTATATAGGAGTAGGAGTCGGATCAGGGTCTTCAATTTGGCGCCTACAGAATCTTCTGGCCCTCCGCCAGGTGGGGCCTCGGTCGTTGTTTGAGTTGGTCGTCTGACGTCCGCTAGCGCCGGAGCAGATTATCGGTATTCTTCGTACATTCTTTGTCTAGTCGTAGGGGACAAAGAACATTTTTCTATTTCGCTTTACCGTCCGCAGGGATGCTTTACCGATTGTCTGATTGTTTTATCGCTTTCTGAAACGCTTTTTCTCTGGCAAGGTTGCTTTACCTTCTGCTGTACGTTGTCAAGAATCTCTGTGCTTGGCAGGTGTCGATGGCTAAGGCGGTGGCTGACCCTCGAGGGTCAAGTAGAGGCGTTGGCTTCTAGCAGTTAGCTGATTGAGTCTTGTCGTCGTGCAGCCCCGACTCTTCGGTGGTTGGGTTGTGGTGTTCGTACGGTTCCGATCCCCTGAGGTCGGGATGTTTTTGGTGTGACACGGTCCTCCGTGGGCCACAGGTTGAACCGTGGGCCGTAGCGCATAGCTGAGCCTTTATTCTTACTCCAGGCCCAAAAATACCTGGTGTACATGATCTCGACAGTTACGTACTGCTAACCTGGTTCATTGCAAAAATGTATACAAGAGTCGGTCAGATATTCAGTAACAAGCTTATTATCCCCATTAGTGTCAACTTTTCCATCACTACGGCAGGTGGAAATCAGATCTTAAGGAGTCAGATGAAGATGCCAACACATTTTTATTATGGAAGCAAAGTGTTCAGAGGACACAAACCGGCAACTGCTTAGCGCTAAAAATGGCAACGGATAATGCGCCCACAGATAGTTGTTTCTGTGGATTGTGATTCTTACTGCACATGGAATGCATTCCACATAATAAGTTGGTGAAGGAGTAGTTTGATAATGAAAGGTGGCTGCGTGTCCATAACCAAGAATCTGACCGCTCGATGTTAAGCAGTAGTAGTAAGGAGTAACTAGCCAGAAACTGGCAGCGATTTGTCCTTTGTTTTGGTTTTTCTTCAATCTCCGACGATGCAATTGGAAATTACCTTTCTAAATTGTTCAGAACGCATGTCTGAACAAGGTAAAGGCTGCTTGAATTGATAACTGAATCTACTTTATGCCAATTGTTTAGCAGTTACCCAAAAGAAAACTGAGAGGATGTGTTGCTGCTATAGTTTTTTAATCAGACCACTATGCATGGCTTGCTGCTGTAGTTTTTAATCAAACCGCTATGCATGGCTTATTCTCTTTCTGGTTTTAAAATATTAACACCGTTGATATTTAACATCAACTTTGACCATTCGTCTTATTCGAAAAATTTGTTCAAATATGTAAAATTTTGTTATTATTTGATTTATCATTAGTGAAATTTAAAATGACAACTAATATTTTTACACATTAAAATAATTTTTTTAAAATAAAAATTAAAAACCGAAGGGAGTTTCAGTTTTCATACTTGGAGTCGTTCGAGGAGTAGGACAACACGGCATCTGCATCACGATGCATAATGTGTGACAGCCCAGGGTCGTAGTAGTCCAGATAAATCTTGAAACCAATCTGAATGTACTACGTTTCTGCTTGCTTGTGATGTGTGGATTCATGACGTTCGTACACTACAGAAACAGCTCCAAGTAACACCCCCCCCCCCCACCCCCCCACCGAGAAAGGGCCTTTTTATCCTGTGATTGACATGGATTTTACAGGTTGATTGCGAATATTTTCTTGGCCTCGTGATCTTGACCGTACGTGGCCCGTCTTCTCATCAAGTCCCCTTTCTTGTAGGCCTGGCCCGGGACTGGACATGCTGAACAAACTTCAAATTCCAAGGTTGTACGTATTGCATGGAGAAAGACCCTGATTCAGATTGGTCATTATGCAATTGTCAATCACTGCTAAAGAAAATTTGAGAGCTGGACTTAAGTAGCCACATGATTATTTCCTTTTTTTAAAATATAGTACTTGCTAGTATGAGATTCTATATGAGCTACCTTGTCCTAACAACAACAAAATAAGAAAAAAAAACGGGGAATTACATAACTATGAGTTACTTCGTGTCAAGAAGAAAATATTTCACCCGAATTCAAGGTTAAGGAGAATTTAAGCTTAGGTGGTGGAGACCAATGTGACCCTGGTTTCTTTTTGAGATTTGTATCTATAGTATATAATATTATGTCATCCTTATTATTGCTGAAGGATAGCGACATGTGCAGCTTTTGTATGGTATCCAGTATTTCTCAAGGGCCCATTTGAAAGTCACGTAGGAAACGAAGAAAAATAAAAGCATGAAACAAAAGAGACAGACACCAATTTATATTCCCTTGTCCGTCCACTGCCCTACAACTCCTGCCTCCACGGCGGAAAAGGTCGAGTCCCAGCACCACGCAGCATGAGCAGGGTCTCTCTCCATCGACAACCTGACGACGCCATGCCCCAACCCCAGCAGACGCCTACAGGCTACACCCTATAGCAAGCAAGCAAGCAAGCAAGCTAGTAGCTGATCACCCTAGCCGTGCTCTCCTGCTTTCAGAACGTCGAGACATGGATCCGCTGGCTTTCACCAGCACACACACCGCGGCTGGTACAGTACGTGAGAGCGACGAGTGACTGATGGAACGCCATGCATGGCGCGGCGACGAGCGAGCGGGCATCGCGGACCGGCAGGGAAACCGCCACGCAGACGCAGCGCGAAGCCCGGCTTCACGTCGACCTGCCGCCTGCCCTGCCCTGCCTGCCTGCTGCATTCTCGCGACGCCCGAGGCGCGGCCGGCCGGCGTGCGTTCTCGCGGAAGCCGACGCGGCGTTCAGAGCAAGACGGCCGGCCGGAGCTGCGTCGCTGCGAGTTCTCGACCGGTCGATCGGTCGTCGACAAACCGCAGGGTCGAAAAGGGACGTTTGCATCGCATCGCATCGATCGTCGATCGGCAGGCTGCTTGCAGTTGCAGGCCGTGCGAGCTGTTTGTGGCTAGCAGCGTGCATGCATGCATGGGATCGACAGAGCTAGACTGCCGCTGCGCGAGCCGGACGGCCGGTTCCACCTAGGCTTGGATGGATGGGCTTGGGTTTAGGCTTTTGTTTGGGATCGGAGCATGGGGTGGTAAAAAGGGGAACAGTCCTATGATCAATTGGTGGCAGCGGTAGAAAGTTAGTCTGTAGTACTGTGGATCTTGAAGAAAAGGTAGCTGGGGCTTCATGCATGTGCTACTCATTCAGATTCATGTACTTCCTCCGTTCCAATTATTGTCGTTTTAAGTGTGAGTACACGAATTTAAGAGAGTGAAAAAAATGTGAAATGCAAAAATATAAGTAGAGAAATATTAAAAATAGAGAAAGTGTATCGGAAAGTAAAAACGACTTTTTGATGCTTATAACTCATCATATATTGTGATCCCAATCGACAAAACACTTTTGACGCTTTGATTATGTATACAAGGAAAATATTATGGAAGAACCGAAGAAGAGTGACCACTATAGCAATCGTAACCGGCATTCACTGATTCACAACATAGTAGACACGAGCTGACGAGCATTGTAGCATATAACACAAATTAAACTTTGTGTCTCGAGCAAAAATGTTTGATTTATTAGTTGCATTGACACGACACACGAGTACCCTAATTTCCGTTTAAGCACGAAGCCCGATGCGCACGTCCTATCCCCTTCTTCTGCTCGCATGTTCTTGACAAAGTTGAGCCCGTCGTCCTGCTGTACTACTCCGCTGCAGCTCTCGTCGTTGAGTTGCATTCCATCTAGTAGAGACGCATCGTGCTTGTGCATCATTCCGATTCCTGAACTAGTACAGCTGCACGCTCTGGTCGATTTGCAAGCGACGTCTCCGGACTGGACCAGGCTGAGGCAGGCAGGTCGTATTCGGATAACCTAATATTTAGGCTTTACTTCTGAATTCTGAACCCTGCAGTGGCCGGCCAAAAGCAAACGGTACGTACAAGTAGCAGCGACCAGTAGACGTCTTCCAGCCAAGGTTTCTTTTTTTAAACCAATTAGAACCGGTTTGACGAAAACCATAAAAATCGGTGAAAAACCACTCCAAATCAACTCAAAACTCTGGTTAGTTTTTCCAATTTATTAATGGATAACAGACAGCCTTCCAGCTAGCGCGGTGAGAGCTGAACACTGTAGAGGGTATAGAGCGCTAAAGAGAGACAGGGAGATGAAAGCTCTCGATCGAGCGCAAGTGTTGTTGGCAGTGCAAGAACTGATGCAGAAAGTTCAGATCAGTGTTTGTCTCTATTGTGCGTGCCTGCCTGTGTGTACGCGTGAAGCAGCAGGCAGGAGGAAGGGGACTGGTCATGGACGTCGACAAGGAGCAAATGGGCACGATCAAAGTTGCAGACTTTGCTAGCGACAGTTCCATTGGATTATCACTGCATGCATGTGGGTGCACGCATACCACTGTAGCCTGTAAAAGGCAGCGTGTGAAAATGATTCCAGAGAAGAACGCTAGCTGTGTGCCGCCGGATCGAGGAGAATATCGACTCCTATGTATGTACGGTAGATAGGTACCGCCTAATCTTTTGTTTTCCTTTTATTAATTAGTCTGTTAATTTCTGTGCAGGTGGGATTTGATCAAATGTAAGAGCATCTCCAGTAGATGCTGCGAAATAGATGCTTTATATCAAATTTTGAAAGATCTGTGAAACTCATTTTTAAGGATTAATCTGAGTGGTCTGTTGCAGTAGGTGATGTAAAATTGTTGTTTTGTAATTGATTTCTCCCTAATTTTCTTATCTTTTTGTGCATACACTCTTTATAGTTCAAGTGTCTAAACATTCAAACTTCATATTCAAGCATACAAACCACAACCATATTTTTTTAAATCCAACATCTCAAATTTAAATTTAAATTCAATATACATTTAGTATGTTAAAAAACAGGAATTAATATGAGAGATCAACATGAGGAATTCAACGTACTGAAATTAATAAAAGACATTCAATGCAACAACGGTAATGATAAAAAAAATAGGAAATGAAAACAGATAAGAAAAAATTTGTACTAGAAAAAGTCTCATATGAGGGGCATCGCTTGGCTTCAGGCGGAGCTTGTGCGGGAAGAGAAAAGTGGTTCGTATCAAGGGGAAAGAAGATAAAGTACGGGACCGGGCTCTAAATACAAAGCATAGAGCAAGAGTTTTAAAGGATCTTTAAAATTTTTAAAGCACAATCTCATTTTAAAGAACCTGTTGGACATGATTCATGCTTTATATTAAAAAAATTTAAAGCCCGAGATCTTTTTAAAGCATCTGTTGAGGATGCTCTAACTCTGGAGTTATCACTTTGCCACATCAAATTTAAACGGTGGAACTGAGGGGGCGGGTGGTAGCGGCCATTGCCCCCCCCCCCCCTCCAGTCCAACATTTGAAATTTCTTTAACAATCCCTTAATTGGCTCCACTCCTCTTTGTAAGTGGATAATAAGAAACACAAATGGTTATTAGTTGTAGTTCAAGCATCTAATTTATTTGTTGTACTTAAGGGGGGACTTAATTTATGTTTGATAATTTCGGTCTGATCTACCAACCGAAAAATGATAAGTTTGTATCTTTATGAACTATGGGATATGTATATTAGCAGCTCAGTTGTCCAAGGCACAAGCCGCATAAACCCGTTGTAGTTGTTCAACACGTCAAGAAACTAGCACGTCCAGCTCTCTATTGATGAGTATCGACTCTGTCGCTTCGTCTAGCTGCAAACCACGATTTCCTCCTGCTCCTACAAAAACTGTATTTCAACCTTGCAGCTAACTAGGCTATCGCACACTAGATAAAACCATCACACACACAGACATGACTCTTTTAGAGTGTTGCACAGGCACAAATAAGGCCATCATCACCACTCACCCCTCCTAGAGCGCTCGCCTAACCATGAACCACAATGGACAATGCGCTGGCACATCCTCAGCTGCTCCAAGAAGATCAGCAGCGTGCAACGAAGGCTTAGGGTCACTCTCTCTAAAGATAGAGCAAGCTAAGATGGAAAACGGATTGACTGCCCTCCCCTCTAGATTTTCTGCCCAGTTCCGCCTAAAATGTGTATAACTACAAATATCCTAATTGGACTTTGAAGAAATGGAAATACAAAATGATTTGAAGAAATGGAAATACAAAATGATACCTAATTTCTACTAATTGATTTTGACGGATATGGTTATTCTTATTTCTTGGTTGTGAAGAGAAAACTACTACATATCTTTTCTATTTTTGTTATGTTTTCATTTTATATACTTTTTGCCTGGGAACAAATAATTCTCTTTAAAACTAGAGAATTTTCTAATACTCTGGACATCAGATACTTTTTGTTGTGCAGTTGTTATGGGTGAAAACTAATCACCATGATGTTACCCTTCAAACCTCTTTAGATAAAAAATGAACTAGTTTTTTAAAAGTGGTAGGAATTTTTAAAGTTAATTTATTTTTTTCACTAAAGAAGTTAAGTTACTTTTAGGTGCGCGTATTTACACCCTTAGCAGTTGTGTATAGCAGAATGGAATAACCCCGTACGACTTGCTTTTCCCTCCTCAGTCCTCAACAAGATTTTCTTTTATCATTGTTTTGTATGCAGCAAGAGAGAGAGAGAGAGAGAGAGAGAGAGAGAGAGAGAGAGAGAGTCGCTCACTGTACGACAGCACATAGGCTCCACTGATCCAGACCCTTACGACATTCCCTTTTGGCTTGTTTCTCGGTACGGATGGACCCATGGCCAAGCCAGCCGGAATGTGCCAAGAGAATGAAGCTCCATTAATTGATGACCCTTCAAACCGACCGGCGCCGCAGCTCCACGGACCTGGCATGTGCATTTGTACGCATGCTTGGGCTGCACCTTCTGCAATGTTGTTCATCTTCATCCCCACTCGACCGTCCGTTTCTCTGTCATCCTTAACTTGCTGGTCGTCAAGACATCTCGGCAGATCAGCAAGTGCGTCGTCTGTGTATCCTGGCCCTGCAAGCTCTTGCTCCGAGGCAAGGGGCCACGGGCAGAAAGTGACGGAAGACGAAGCAAATTCAGGCTGCTACAGGGACATATAACATTCCGACAGCTGCTACAATTAAATAAAACAAATGATTAAAATTAATATTTAAAGTCAATGATAATATTAATTTAAAAATGAAGAGAGCAGTTGTCATTGAGGCCCGCTTTTAGATTAGGGAACAAGTGAGAAAGTATGGGAAGTGATGCCTTGGCCTCGGCAGGCCTGCGTATCATACAGAGTTGGGAAGATCCCCCAACGTTTCTTGGAGAAAACAATCTACTTAGATTGGGTGCAACAAATCAGGTCACAGTCGTGATCTGCATTACTACTAAGCCTTTACATTTGAGTAGAGGGAGATTCTATCTAACCATGAAACGATATTACGATTCTATATTCCAACAGCCCCCTAAATCACAGATTCACAGCCGATCTGGTTGAGATCGTACTGAAATGTCTTTCAACTGTCGTTCGGGGAGAGATTTGGTAAACTTAAGTAACATTCACAGCTTGTCTAGCCCCTTGCAAAGAAAAAACTCGCCTAACAAGGAGTCGAGAGGAGATTTGGAACAAAAGTTCAAACTTCAGTTGACCGAACAGTCAATATCTATCCGCTTGGGCCGAACAGGACAGGGCAAATGGCAACATTATCATGGGGATCTGTGGGCTGCCACCAAGCTTCCATGAGCCTGGGCTTGGGCCTATTCCAAGCATATGCTATCATGTGTTTGGTTTGTTACCGTAGGCCGAATCTGTGTGTGTGTGCGTGTGTTTTTGTTTATTCGAGTATAAGGTATGACATATATATTTTGTGGTCTGCATACCATAATATGTAAATAATGTACAGTTTAGACATGTGCCGTTTGCTGTTTCTCGAGATTTTCTCATATTTTTCCTTCGCCGTCATTATATTTTCTTTTCACGTGGTCACCATTTTCCATGGATCACACCAGTTTTGAAACCAAATGGTGATCCAAGACTCTCCACATCGTACTTAAATGTATGGTTCAATCAAAAGGCGACAAGGAAATTGATAGTCATCCGACTGACCGACTCACCGAGTTCATCTTCTCATAGTACTCCATAGTCCACACTAGTATTAGATCAGTACCTCGTATCAACACACGTTGATAAATGTCGAAGTAAATTTACTATGAGCTCAAGAGCAAAAGGGACCCATCAAGATTGCCGTTTTCCAAAAAAAAATATTGATTTTTTTTCATTGCAAATATCGGAAGGTACATTTATTCATCTAAGTGAAGCGTTACTTGGTAAATTCATCTATAACCCCTCAGCTCAAAAATAAGTGTCATTTTTTACTTTTGGATATCACGTTTGACTCTTCATCTTTTTCAAAAAAATTGTGCAAATATAAAAACAAACAAAGCATAATTAAAGTATTTCTAATGATAAAAAAAATCGCAACAAAATAAATAATGTTTTCACAATTTTTTGAGCAAGACGAATGGTCTAACGTGATTTCTAAAAGTTAAAAAATTTCACTTATTCTGGGACGAAAAGAGTAAAAATTATTGATCAGATTTAGATGGCATAGAATCTAAATGTAATTTTTTTCTTGGACACTGGTGTCTGTATTTTTGTTATAAGATAGTATGATAGAATATGATGACTAAAATATTCTAATCAGGGATATTACCCCTTAAAACATAACCACAGGTGTCCTGTCACCCTCCAATTAACATGAGGCTACGGAGGAATGGAGGACCAATGCCATAGTTAATGATGTGAATGACATGAGCAGATGATCCAATATCATTGGAAAGGTCCGGTCGGTCACCAAATGATGATCCAATCAGCTCAATTTTGCTTCTTTCCAAGAAAATACGCATGAATTTAGCTGGTAAAATTGACACTTTGATTTTCGCTACTTTGTCATATGGATACATATAATGACATTCAATTAAAACCAGGGAGGTGGTAAGTTCCTGGTTGACGTCATCTTTTTTCTCTTTTTTGGCACGAGCCTATTCGGCCCGAAAGCAACGGATGGAATCAGAGTTTGTCGAGGTGGCAACATCAATCTCAAATTGAAATAAATTTATAATCATAATGGTCATAGTTCAAAGTAGAGAAATACTCCTTTAATTCTTTAATTGTTGTCGCCGTTGACTTCTATCTCCAACTTTGATTATTCGTTTTATTCAAATTTTTTAATAAATATTATATATTTTGTTATAATTTTATTTATCATTAGAGTTATTTGAATCACAACTTAAAATTTTACACATTTAAATTAATTTTTTAAATAAAACAAATAGTCAAAAATAATATTAAAAATCAATAATAACATTAATTAAAGAACAAGAGAGTACTATACAATAATAGTATATATGTACATCTCGCAGAAGGATGCCCCAACCACCACCACCACATAAAAAATAAAAAAAATTGGCATTTTTAGCCTTCTTGAGCAGGGGCGGATATGGAGGGTGCGCCCCGCTATATCATTCCCCAAGTACTTAGAAATCTTACTTAGCATACAGTTTAGATCCTATAACTTGTATGATAAGAAGATTATAATATGGTTAATAAAAGTATTAGAGCAACTCTAATAAATACCTAAAATTTGAGTACCTAAATTAGTATTTACCTTGTGGTTAAATCATTATGAGTAGCTAAAGAATTTTCCAACTCCAATAGTACCTAAATATACATAGGGACTCCCTCTGTTCTTTAATTGATATCGCTGTTAACTTTTAAATTCAACTTTGATCATTTGTTTTATTCAAATTTTTTTAGATAAATTTCATATATTTTAATATAATTTGATTTATTATTAGAATTATTTGAATCACAACTTAAAACTTTACATATTCGAGTCAAAGTTTTAAATAAGATGAATTTAAAAGTCAACAGCGACATCAATTAAAGAATAGAGAGTAAAAAAATTTTAAATTAGTTATATCATCATAAATTATGGCTTATAAATTGTTTTTAGTAAGGTTTTGAAGAATAGGTCGATCTAAAGTATTGCTATATGTGAATACCAATTTGGTGGAGAAAGAGATAACTAAGTTTAGGTACTGATATAGATATTTGTTGGACCGCTGTTTTTTATCTCAAGTATCTAAATTAGTGTTTAAGCACTCGGTTTAGGTACGTATTGGAGTTGCTCTTAAGTCTCCTTTGAAACACGGGAATTTTTCTCGTTTCTTACGTTTTTACTTATGAAATTGAACTTAATCCTGTGAATTTTCTATGAGATTCCTGTGAATTTTCTGCCTTCCAAAGGAGCCTTGCGTCTCTCGAAGTTGGACACAGGCTCCGCCCCTGTTTCGAGTGTCAGCCGTGCTAAATTTTGGATAACGCAACTACAAACATCCGTTTACAAATACTTATCAATTTTAACTTTTACTATTTATGTTTTGATTAATTATAACTTTTAAAATATTTAAATAATTAACTTATAAATAACATCATAAAATTTTTTATCGTATATACTTTAAGAATATATATTTTTTATATCTATATGTCAAATTTTTTTAAAAAAAACGAGCGGTCAAATAGTGTAAAAAAGTTTAAATTGTCAAATATTTAGAAACTGAGGTTTGTACGTTTTTTCTTCCGTACTACAAATCTGAAAGTTGTACCAGTATACTAGAGCACTAGTAAAAGACGCTACCAAAAAATGACGATAATGCTGGTAGAAGTAATTGAGGCATGCTTGCAATGGATAAGTACCAATCGTTCAATAACCCCAAGATCTTATGGGCTTCAGTGACCTTCCCGTCGCATCGATCTGGGACTGGGCTGCTTGTACTGTCTCCTTTAGTCGAGCACCATCCATTTCTTCTGTAGCCTGCAGATAACAACACTGTCGTTGTCTGAGTGAGAAATACTTCCAGTATTCAACATAATGTGAATTGTGTGCTAGTTATGTACTCTCAGATCTTAAATTGATATCGTTATTAATTTTTAATATCAATTTAAACCATTTATTTTTTTAAAAAAATATTCAAATGTGTAAAATTTGAAGTTGTGATTCAACCAACTCTACTGATAAATCAAATTATAACAAAATATATGATATTTATCAAAGTTTTTTAAATAAAACGAATGATCAAAGTTGATATTAAAAATCAACGACGACATTAATTTAAAAATAGAAAAAGTATATAAAGTCAAAAAAAAGTACGAGCAGTAATGTCGGACTTCCAAAAAATGTAATCAGGCCATTGTAAATTTGGAATCAGCAGTCGTTCTCATCTCTAACTGTGTAGGAAACATTGTCCCCAAGAAACACTGCATATCTAAGTACATAGAGCTTCCTGTACGCCAGCGATGTGTCAGTGACAGTGACCAGTTCCTAATTCGCAACATTTGCAATGAATAGAAAAAAATTAAACCTTTGTGACAGGAAGCAAACATTTAAGGTGTATGCTATCTTGCAGTGTAGACACTATATTCATATTCTCTTGTTTTTCCTCTTTTTCATTAATGTTTTATTCTGTGGTCACCGTTTTGTCTCCTGGACCACACGTTATGACATGATCAAATGTTCCAAAACTCCACATCATTCTTCAGTGTGCAGAAGAGAAACCTCCCCATCTCAACTATTTACCGCAAATATGTTTTATGATTGACGCACTGAAATTCCACGGAGATGTTAAATCATCACACAGGCAGAAAAAGACGGCCGGAGGATTAGGAAGAAAAGAGAGAAAAAGACACAAAGTTTCAGTGCCACAACTGATAATTCTGTCATTTTCTAGAATTTTCACTAGCACCGATGCCGTACTATAACACAGGCAGGCAGAATGATGCAATTAATATTCGATACAGAAAAACAATATAACATTCGCTTCTTTCGCTAAAAAAATTATAACATAACATAAATTTGTTAGATACAAGTAAGATAAACAAATAATTCAAGAAATATGTCATGAATAAATTGATTTTATTAAAGAATTATTCATACAATTCATCAAAAAATTTGCTTTCTCGTGATACAGAAAAAATAAGATTGAATATTTTCTAGCAGCACCCTTCTTGCCTCATTCAAATTAGATGCTAATAATTGAATAATTCTCTCCAGAGTGTTATACCATTCTGTACACACGCAATATAATAATAATGTAAATAATAAATGCAAAATTAAATATGTAAATTCTTATCTTCTATTCTAATATAGGAACTCGTAGTTCATCGGGTAATATGATGCAAAGTTAAATATACAACAACTCGTAGTGCAGTTCCAAATTGATTTGTATTATCGGTAATCAAATAAGAGTGATTATCTAGCAATAAGATCACCATTTAGTATGTTGACAACTCGTAGCAATAAAAGTGATTATATTATCGGTACTAATTGACGATACAATGAAGTAAAAGATAGAAACTCTTAGTACCGTACTATGAGTCACTATAATATTACGATTCAAACTTATTGGATTGAAAATACGGGCAAAGACAAGATAAAAATCACCGTACCTTAGCATGAATATGTAGTTCATCTCCTCCACTTCAATCCTCCATCACAGCTAGCACTTGATGTTCGGATGATTGACTGCTAAATCGTAATAATCCCATAAGTATATGTATTTATACTACATATAAAATTTACAACAATAATATAAATATATAATAAAAATACTTATTTCGGGTACTCGCTTTTGCAAATATCAGCAACATGCCTCCCTAGATCGAAAGGAATATACTGGCCATTAGCTCCAACTTGTTACTTAGTACTAAACGTAAAAGTAAAACACAATTATTATCTCATTAGTATTACCCTTAGTTATCTGTCACCACTTCAAGACTCACTGCAAGCGATTGTATGATTAGTGCAAAGATGAGGCCAATCAAAATCACCCAAGAGCTAAAGGAAAAAAGAAAGCCAATGAGCACCAAAATTGAAGTTTTTTGGACAAACAGCTAGCAAATATTTGATTCTCCAGACTGATAAAATGTACCTCGTATCTGTTATTTGCCCTGGCTTGTAGATCCGTTTCCACTATTTCAGTTTGAAGGGAATGTTAAAAATGTGTGTTTGCGCATACAAATTTATGTGTGTCTGAGAGAGGTAAGAGGCACTCACAATTTCAAGGGTCTGAAGGGCAGCTGCCGAAAGGTTATCTAAACAATTCAACTGAAACAACAGGAAGAAACAGATCGAGAAAAGGAAGACCTAGCAGAGACGACGTAGCGGAGGTCAAGAAACAGGCTGTGTCAAAGGCAGGGCAGTGAACCGCAGATGCAGCAGCGGCGGGAGGGAGGTGTGGCGGTGGTGGCCGGGGAGGCGGGGGCCAGGGTGTGGAGGTGGTGGCCGCCCCGTGAGGGAGGGTGAGTCACGGGGCGGGGCGACGAGGCCCGAGGCGTGGCGGTGGTGGTCGGGGAGTGGGCGGAGCGGTAGTCGCCGTGATGGACGCGGCGGCGGCAGGGGCGGTGGGGGTC
>BCLH01000551.1:83955-109533 GCA_001602315.1 Zoysia pacifica | reverse complement strand
TGTGTGCGTGTATGAGGCAGAGCGACAGCTGGGAAGTCCTCTTAAACTCTATGTTTGTCGAGTGTCGCAACGTTTTGCCGAGTGCCAAGATCCGAGCACTCTTGTTTGCCGAGTGCCAGATCGAGTTTACCGAGTGCCTGGATCTTGGTACTCGGCAAACATAGAGTATTCTTTTTGGAAACCACCTGGTTTGCCAAGTGTCCAATGCCTGACTCTCGGCAAACTGTATTTTTATTTTACTCTTTTTCTCTTTTTTATAACGTGTTTTACTAAGTTTATTCGAATGTGCTTTAAAAATACCTTGTCAAATTCACTCAACAATGCATATTCGATGCTTGCACGAATATTAGACCATTATTTCACGCAGTTATAACTCAAAATCAATTTATACGAATTAAAGTTCTATAAATGTAGTAAATTGATTAAAATTATCAAACGGATCCAAAAATTCGTCAAAATTTCACATCAGACAATCTATGTTGGTTATTTCCTATACAAAAGGTTTTGAAGTGAAATCTCAACTCGACCATCACTTTGACTCTAAATCTCAAAGAATTCTTTGCAATAGTAAGATTCTTGTTTGGAGATGCTTCGATTTCTAAGCAGCGTACATGACAACTTATGCGAAACGCGCTTAATTTTTTATCATATGTTCCACATATGATATCATGAGATCTTGACAAATCTCATGATTTTTAGACTTTGTTTGTTTTTTATACAATTTTAAAACAATTCGGCCACATATTTATGGTCATGTTTCGTGGACAAATATATTCGACATTTTCTATTACTTTCCGGATAAAGCTTCACATTAAACTCAATAACATGAATTTAATTTTTTTATTCATTTTATTGCATTATTCGAATCACTTGCATTTTAAATTTGACTTATCTCCAAAAATTCTATTAAATAAAATAAATTAACTAAATATAGCAAAAAAATCGAAAAATATACTAAATTTTAGCATGGAGTAGCATACACAGTATGTGAGCAGAAAAAAAGTTAGGAGGGCAGATGAGAAAAAAAATCAATTTTTTTGTTGAGTGTCAGCAAAAAATACGTAGCAAAAGAACTTTTTGTCGAGTGTCAAAAACTGGCACTCGGTAAAGGGCCGAGGTTTGCCGAGTGTCAAACGTAGACACTCGGCAAAGCGTAACAGTCGCAAATAGACGTTAGTTTTGCCGAGTGCACGGTAACTGACACTCGGCAAACAGAAGGTTTGTCGAGTGCTGGACCTCAGACACTCGACAAAGAAACTCTTTGCCGAGTGTTTTCTGTACGTCGTGAGTTGTTGTTGTAACACTCGGCAAACGTGCATTTTGTCGAGTGTCCGAGAAAGCACTCGGCAAACCTCAATGCACTCGACAAGGTTGAACTTATAATGGGAAAAAGAATTATCCAAAGGCAAACTTATTATGCGGTCATAACTCTATTTGACTTACCCTTCAACACAACAAAAATCTGAAGTAGGTTGATCTGTTTTCGTAAAACTTGGAACAATTTGTTAGACTATTGTGTCTCTACACATGAAGAGTATAAACTAATGAAATTCATACGTGTTGGAGTGCATTGCCGGAATCAGGGACTTGTCAATTATATTTCCGTTTTCCCAAATGCCATGTATTTATTTCTTATTGAGGTTTTATGATTCATTCAAATGAAGTACTCCCTCCATTCTTTTTTTTATGTCGTTTGAGACAAGTTTGGGTGGATTAAGGAAACAATGGACTGACCTTTGTGCCCCTCTTCTCACCGCATGAATTCTTCTAAACAGAAACAGAAACCGAATCAATGCTCACGGAATCCTGGCCAAACCCATCACATTCACATCACCGTCCCTTGCGACGCTCGCGTCGCGTCCCCTTCAGAGCTTGCTGTTCATCGTCTCTCCTCGCATTTCCTTGCCCATGAAGGCATGAACAACCTGCCCACTCAAATCCACACACCGCAAGATGCCCCCCGACGGCGAGGTGGACGAGCTGCAGAGTCTCAGCTTCGCCGTCCGAGCGGTTCCGCTCCGCGTCCACCGTGTCCACAGGCACTACCTCCAGCTCATCCACCTCCCACTTCGGCGTCAACACCCGCCGGCGCTCTCCAACATCTGGTTCTTGCGGCAGCTCAGCGCGGCGGACATCGGCAGCTTGTACCTCGCCGAGGTCGGCCCGTACGTGGTGGTTGGAGAAGAACGGGAGCAGAAGCGGCACGCTGGTGGCGGCGACGGTCATGGATCGGAAGGAGCTGGAAGCGCGGAGATCCTCGAGGCTGTCCGGCGGCCAGCCCACCTTCGAGGCAGTAATACGGCTCACCAGCCACCTCGCCGACGAGATCCAAAGGGCGGAGGATCCCGGTGGCGGTCCCCGCACCACAGAGAAGCTGGAGGCCACCATGCTCAGTGGGCTGACCAACTTGGCGGACAAGTAGGCGCGAGAAGGCGCGAAGGGCGGCTGGCGCAGAGGACTCAGGAGCAGGGTATAAAAGAGAAAAGTCGTTTGGGTTGAACATCGACGACATAAAAAAACACTCGGCTTGCTGTCTGAAACGACTTCAAAAAGAAAACGGAGGATGGGTTAGTTCAATTGATGCCATCCTTAATAAGCACTAAATCAAGCAAACAACATTCCTAAGCAAGAAATCCAGCCAACACCCACCCCTCTGGCTCTTTACCTTTTTCTGATTTTTGTTAGGAGATACTCCCTCCGTACTTAAATATAAATATTTTTAATTTTAATTAAAATTAAATTTTTATCACTTTAATCACTAATAAAATAATATATAATTAATAATATTTTATTATATAAAAAATATATTTTTTGATTTATTATTAAATAAATTTTCATAAAAAAATATTTTTTATATTAAAAATTATGTTATTTTTAGATATTATTAATATAAATAAAAAAATTGATTTTATTTAAACTTAAAAATACTTATATTTTAATAAATCACTATCAAACCATCGGCCATCTTCCCTCGCTTCCCATCACTCGCAAAAGGCTGGTGGGCCACTACTAACCCACCTGTCAGTGGAGGAACGTCTCTCTACATGAGCGCCATCTCTATCCATCTGTCACAAGTAGTGACGTCACGGGGTTGACGTCATCCGCCGATCCCACAAGCACGAGCACGAAAGCGACACGTGCAACCAGAGTGTTCGGAAGGGGGCAGCCAGCCCGGCTCCAGCAATATCAGTAAGCAGCAGGTAATTATTGTTGGGCGTTACCTGCCCGAACATGGTGTGGACGACGGTGTCGCCGACGGCGGCGACGGTGTTCGTGACGATGCGGAGGCGGAGCGGCACACCTTGGGCACGGCGTCCCGGCCCCTGCTGCACGGCCATCGTGTCCCATGCCTCCAACACCTGCACCTGCGCGTTTCGGATTAATCCGGTTTCGTTCGATATTCGTTTCGGAGAAATTTGCGTCGGCGACCTGTCGCTTGCTTACTCCGTTCTAAAATATAAATATTTTTAAATTTAAATTAAAGTCAAATTTTTATTATTTTAACTAATAATAATATATAACTAATAATATTTTATTATATAAAATTATATTTTTTAATTTATTATTAAATAAATTTTTATAAAAAATATATTTTTATATTAAAATTATGTAAATTTTTAGTAAAATTTTTTGACCTTGTCAAATGTAAAAATACTTTATATTTTGAAACCATGGTAGTATTATACTCTCTTCGGTTTTAAATTATTGACGCAGTTGATTTTTAACTTCAACTTTTATTATTTGTCTTATTAAAAAAAAGTTATTCCAATGTATAAAACTATTAAAATCAAATAATAAATTTTTTTATAGATTTGAATATTTTATAATAAGACGAATAGTGAAAATTGATGTTGAATGTTAATGGTGTCAATATTTTAAAACTGAAAAGAGTAGTCACTAATATCTTTGTCCTATAAAAAATCTATTCCTAAGTTTGTTCCTTTCTTCTATTTAACTAAAAATTTATATAAATTTGATAAACTTTAATAATATAAAATTTATATCTTTAAATTTATCATAAAAAATATTTTAATTTATGTGTTTATAAAACTTACCAAGTTTTTTTAAAAAAATAAAACACAGTCAAATAAACTTAAAAAATAAAAATTTTATAAGACGGAGAGAATAGTACTATAAAAGAAAAAATACGGATAGTTACCTCGAGGATCTTGAGCGTCGGCGAGGAAGCCGCCCGCGTGTCGTCAGCCGCTGGAGGCTGTCGGCGTCGTCCGCGTCCCGGCCGGCGTTCTCCGACCTGACGGCGGTGGAGGACTCGAGGACCGATATCTCCGCGAGCACGCGGCGTTCTTCCTCCTGCAGCTTCTCGATGTACGCTATGGCGTCCCTGATGACGGACGCCTTGTCCATCTGCAGCCCACCGAGCACCGTTCAGTACCGCCGATTAGTAACCGAGGAAAGGATCGATCGGACTGCCTGTACTCTAACGGTGACCGACCTTGGTGATGTTCGGCACGACGCTGCGCAGCGCGTAGAGCTTCTCGTTGAGCCTCCGGCGGCGGTCCCTCTCGATGACCATGTTCTTGCTCGCCGCGTGTCCTCCTCCTCCTCCCAGAGGAAGCAGCGGCTGCGGCGAAGGCGGCGAGGATGATGCGGTCGGCACCGCCGCCGCGTTGCTGGGGTTGGCGCCGTCCGGCGAGTTCGAGCCCTCGCGGTAGGGGCACAGGCCGGACGTCGAGTCCGCCGCCGTCTCAGCCTCCGCCGGCATGTACATGCTGCAACTGACAGTTAACAATCCCCGCACTCATCATCATCATCATCATCAGCTGCTGTAATAATCAATTTAACAGAGAACGAAAAGAACGAAATGAACAGGAGGAGGAGGGTACCTGTCGAAGCCGGCGAGGTCAAGGTCGTCTGCGTCGAGAACGAGGCCAGGCGGTGGCGTCCAGTAGAAGTCGAAGCCCACGCCAAGCACGTCCGTCTCCATTGGCCGCTGCCCCGCAGCCCGTCCTCGCGTTGGTTAGGAGAGCAGTAGTACGAGTTTTGTTGGTTCCTCGTCCTTCACCTGCTGCTGGAGACCACTTGCAGGCAGGCAGCTCGCAGGTCGCAGCCACCGGCACTTAGACTGCTCGCGACGGTCTGCTCACTAATGGCCATGTTCTTGTGGCTAAGCGTCCGTGCTTTATGTGGAACGGAATAACTTGATGAAGTGTGTGTGGGCGTCCGTAGTAATTCGAGCCACGCAACGCCCAAAGCTGAGAGAGCAGAGAGCATCTGGTGGCCGGCGTGTGCGGCGAGGAGCACGTCAGGTGGATGGATGCCGCCGGTGAGGGACCGGAGACGGAGGAGGACCGGACAAGCCGGGGCGGGGCCCTGCGTTGTGCGACCATATACTGCTGCCCCCGTAGGCTGCTGCCCGCCGGTCCGTGTCATCCTCTAATGGATCTATGCTCATGGCGCTCCATGCTCCTTATTCCACGTGTAGCTATAGATTCTGTGGACTCCGTTCGTCTCAGAATTGATTTCAACCATTATATTTGACTTGATGTCTTATTCAAGAAAATTTCTAAATATATCATTTAATTTATTATAAATTATTTTATTATTTGAGATACTTTAATTGTTATTTATTTATTTTATATTTATATAAAAATTTTACATAAGACACATTATCAAACTTGGTATATAAAAGTAAAAAAAATACTCCGTTCTTTAATTATTTTCACTGTTGACTTTAAATATCAATTTTGACCACTCGTTTTATTCAAAAAATAAACTCAAATGTGTAAAATTATAAAGTGTAATTCAAATAAGTGTAGCGATAATGTAAAGTATAATAAAATATATGATATTTATTAAACATTTTTGGATAAAACAAACGGTCAAAGTTGACATTAAAAATTAATAGCAACAAAAATTAAAAAATAGAGGGAGTAACTGTTATTCTAAGATGCAAGGAGCAGTATAATCTGAACAGACTTCTATGGAGCTTTTTTAGATCTAGGTCCTATGAAATTTGCTTTCCGATCGGAAGAAAATTTCAGTGGGTGGCAGCACGTTTGTCTGCCTATAGACAGGAAGGGCTATTGTTCAGTATGGAAAATGTGGAGGATCCCTATCAGGTGATGAGGTGAACATCTGCCTCTCCGGGGTAAGAAGCAATAAATGCTCAATCATTACTCTCTTCAGTAACAAAAACGAAGTTGTTTTCGACAAACACTACGGTTTTCAAAATATTAACTTTAACTCATACTTTTTAAAAAATATTTATGAAAGGTGATATATATGTACTTTTATAAAAGCATTTTAAGGACAAATTTAATCATCTAATTTTTATATATCTAAATGTAATAAATTAAAAATTATTTGTAGTTTATGTTTTCATTTTGATTAAAATCATATCAAAACGACTTCTTTTGACACTGGAGGGAGCATTTATTACTAAATCGAACTTTTGTATTGCTTCCGAAACGTGTCAGGGCGTCGGTTTTGCTCTAGGATAAGAGATGGCGACAGGAGCTTTTTTTTGCCTTTTATTTAGGCATTATGATTTTGCCATTGATTTTTTTTTAAAAAAATGAGCCACCTTGGAGAAACTTTTTGCATGATTTTGATTCAGAAGAAAAGAAAAATTTCTACATTTCTGGCGGGCCTGGCTCGCGTGGTGCAGTGCTTAACATTTTAGTGTAGTATTAATATATGATTAGTATATATTAAGTGATATTAAATTATTTTAAAGTAGATTAAGGCTTGACATGATATAATAATTACTATCTCATTCATCTAAGTTAGAAATCATTATTTATTTATTTAACTTTAACACGTTAGATACTTCTTTAAGTCAATCAAACAACATTCCTTCTCAGCCTTTCAGTCACGTGCAACCAACCAAACAAAACTCCTTGCATATACTCAGCCAGACTGAGATGAGCCTGGCTCTCAGATACGAGTGTATGCACGCAACCAAATGGATTCTTAGTTGCACCTTTATACACCTTGCTATTTTACACTAGTGACACTAGCAAATTATTATTAATAGGAAAAAGTCTTATTTATCTCCTTCAACTATTACGAGTGTTTGATTTTCCCTCCTCTATTACAAAACCAGGTAGGCAGACCCTCCAACTTTTGAAACCGTTCGTTTTTCCTCTCTGGCACCGTTCAATAGCAGTTTCGTTCGACGTGGCATCCAATGTGGTCCGGACCTTGTTGACTTAGCGGCGCATATAAAACAGAGGGGTGCGGCCCGGCCATCCACCCTGTCCCCATTTATTCCGCGCTCTCCCTCAGTCAGCTGCCCTTCTCTCGTAACCCTAGTGCTGACTGCAGCGGCTAGCCGGTTCAGAAGCTGCTTCCCATTTTTATAGTTGCAGGTTAGCTACGTGTGCCCCCTGAATCTAAATGGGAGGAGGGAGTATAAGTAGATTTTTTGTCGGATTTAGTGCAGATAGATTAGTTTAGGATACCTGATCTGCATTTTTTTATTGGTCAAATGTCATGGATCTGATGGATTAGCTCCAGTTTCGATGGATTCGTTCTAGTTCTGAGCACTTTAAATGAATTTCAGATTATTTAGTGTCATTATTTAAGGTAGTGGAATCCGCTAGCTGTTTAATACTCCTTACCTGTCACTTTACTATAGGATTATGGATCCATTGAGTATGATGCCTGTTAGATTCCATGTGGATGGGGAGTTTATTAATAGTGGGAGGACAGTAAGTTCCATTCGAGGAAGAATTGCCATGTCTTATTTAGACAGAGACAAGGTTAGCAATCCAGAGATTCTCTCACACTTGCGAGATCACATAGTAGTTGAGGAGGGAACCTTGTTACATTGGCTGTTTCCAGGGCTTACACTGTCAGATGGATTGTGTGTTATTGATAATGACAAAACAACTTTAGAGATGTCTAACTATATTGTTGAAGGTGGTGTAGCAGAGATATATGTGGAAGAATCATATGTACAGATGGATGCAGCCGATAAAGGTGATGATGAAGACAATGATTTCAAAGCTGAAATGCCAGATTTGGATGAGGCATGTTTAGAGGATAGTGATGAACTAGTAGAGGAGAATGTTATTAAGACTGGTTCTGAATCTTGTCAGTTGGTTCATAAGCAAATAAGCCAGCTGAATGATTTTTACAGAAGCCCATCTAAGCAGGTGAAAGAAGTGTCTAGGGGCTGCAGCCAATCAAAGAAGATGAAGCAATCAATGGCCTTACTTCCTTGCAACCAGACTAGTACACAAGTGGATGAAGAGCAGCATGGTTCTGGCAGTGATAATTCCAACTGTGATAATGATTGCATTCCTGGAGATGAAGCTACATCAGAAGAAGATGAAGAGGCAATGGAAATTAAAAAGAAGTTCAAGGATTTTTAAAAAAAAATTGAGGAGAGGTCAGTCAGCTAATTTGAATGATGTTGTGCTTGGTCCCTCAACAGCCATGCCACATGGTTTTTCTTCACTTGGAAATGAAGGTTATGAAACACCATACTTGAAAGTGATGATGAATAAAGTTATGATAAGGTAGGCAGTGATGGTGAGTTTAGGAGGAAGCCAGGTGGTCTGCCAAGGTTCAAGAAGACTAAAGATGTGCTAAAATTTTGTTTGGGAATGAAGTTTAGCAGCAAGAAGGATTTTAAAAAAGCAATTGTAAGATATGCTTTGGCTGAGAGAAAAGTCATAAATTTTGTCAAGATGATCCTAAGAGGGTGAGGGCAAAGTGTGATTGGGCAACTTGTCCTTGGGTCTGTCTGTTGTCAGATACATGAAGAACTGAGAGCTACTCCCTCTATCCCTTTTTATAAGTTGTTCTGGGTTCAGGCACGGGAACTAAGAAAAGTAGAAAAGCTGGTATGATCTGACAACGAGGAGGACAGAGATAGAGTGGAGTTTGTATTGGGAAGAGAAAAAATTATCTTGAGAAGTGAGAATGACTTATAATTTGGAAAATTTTAAGAAGTCTAGAGTGACTTATAATTTGGGATGGAGGGATTAGCAGATATCAACTTTTGAAGATCTGCACACTTGTCCTCCCAGAAGAGACAACAACATGTAACTGCACGAAGGATAGCTCAGAGATATGAGAATTTTATTATTGCATACCCCTCATGGAAACTGGTCAACATGCAACAGACAGTTCAAGAAATGTTGCAAATGTTTCTATTTCAATGCTGAAGCATGCAAAAGCCATGGTCATGCAAAAGGCTGTAGATGCAACTAAGAGACAGTATCAAAGGATGTATGACTATCAGCTTGAGCTACTTAGGAGCAACCCTGGTTCAACAGTCATAGTACACAAGGTATCTGATATGGACCCACCAACCTTCCTGAGAATTTACATATGTTTAGATGCTTGCAAGAAAGGTTTCATGGATGGGTGCAGAAAGGTGATAGGTCTTGATGGCTGTTTTTTCAAAAGTGCAACCAATGGTGAATTATTGTGTCCCATTGGCAGGGATGCAAACAATCAGATGTACCCTATTGCATGGGCTGTTGTTGAGGTGGAAAATAATTCTTCTTGGGACTGGTTGTGTGACTTCTTGTGCAAAGATGTTTTTGTGGCTGGTGGAGCAGGTTGGGTGTTCATATCATATCAATAAAAGGTATTATCAATGTACATAAAGTAAGCATTTCCTATGTGTACTATACAATTCTAAGTTGCTACTACACAACTTAGAGAATCCTAGAAGCTGTTAGTAAATGGGCTCCACATGCTAAACATAGAAATTGTGCTAGGAACATTTATGGGAATTGGAAGAAGTCGTTCAGGAACAAAGAGTGGCAGAAAAAATTTTAGAAGTGTGCCAAAGCTTCTTGTGTGATGCTCTTCAACCGGGCTAGAGCAAAACTTTCAAAAGAAACCAAGGAAGGAGCTCAAGCAATACTTAACACCTATCCACAACACTGGAGCAGAGCTTGGTTTAGGTTAGGCTCTAACTGTGACTCAGTTGACAATAACATGTGTGAGTCTTTCAATAAATGGATAATAGAGGACAAATTCTTTCCAATAATTACAATGTTAGAGACCATTAAAAGGAAAGTAATGGTTAGAATCCATGACCAAAGGACCAAAGCAGCCAGGTGGAAAACTCAAATTTGCTCTAACATATTGAAAAAACTGAATGTTTATATCACTGAGTCAGCTTACTGGCATGCAATATTTAATGGGGATCCAAGTATGAGATCAAACATCATGACAATATATTCACTGTGGACCTAGACAAGAAAGAATGCTCTTGTAGGTATTGGCAGCTATCTGGACTTCCATGTCCTCGTGCCATTTCATACATCTTTTTCAAGACAAACTCTTTAAGTTGACTATATTGCAAGCCTAAGTGCAAAATTTCCATAGCACATATAGTCACTGCTTGATGCCAGTGGAGAGCATGAACAATTGGCCTGTCTCTGAAAGAGAACATCTTAAGGCACCAGGGTATGTTAGAATGCCTGGCAGGCCAAAAAAAGAGCGAAGAAGAGAATTTTATAAGCAGCCAAAAGCAAAAAAAAATGTCTAAGATAGGAACAATTATTAGATGCCGCAAATGTAAGCAGGTTGGACATAATAGATCTACTTGTGACAAAAAGAGTGGCAGTGCTTAGTCTGCTGCAAATAACGGTCAGTCATGTGCTGCAATTGTTCCTATTGAACACAAATCCTGATCACATCGTGAATTGAAGCAACCAAATCAAAATCAGACAAATCACGGCCAACATACCCACCCACGATAGAACTTGATGTACCTCCAACCAGGGTTGACATCGCTCCATGAGATCCAAAGAGCATGGGAGAGAGAGGGAGAGCGCGCGTTGGCTACCCGATTTTAAAAGTTGGAGAGGTTTGCCTACCTAGTTTTGTAACAGAGAGAGGAAAACCAAACACTCGTGATAGTTGAGGAGGTAAATATGACTTTTTCTTTATTAATAGTAAAAATGACACCATTAAACTCAAATTCTAGCTCCACCTATGCCAGTGCGCATCGCAGAAAGGCGGTGACGCTGATGCCGACGGCCTCAGAGGCCATGTCCACGTGGGGCACTCCCACTAAGAGCACACTATGGGGAGTTGGGGACACATCACATGCGCCGTAAGTAACACCATCTAGAACACTCCAGGCCGTGGTACCGAGTCCATAACACTGTGGCACTCCACGGCACACCAACTGGGTCCGGGCCACACACAGGAGAACGTCCTGCTCCACTAACGCCATGCCCTTTGAGCGTCTCTGTTGCTTCTTCAACCTACGCTAGCTTATGGCACTCCATCAGCGATATAATCTCAGCAGGCACAGGCCCACGCATGCATAATCGAGATCAATTTCGACAGTTCTCATGCGACGGATATTTGGAACTAGTGTAGATGCATGTCGATCGAATAAGAAAGCTTGTTAGTTAGCTAAAATTTCTTCGGTTTCAAACAAAACAGGATCAAATGGTTCAAATGCATGGTTTATATACACAGAGCAGCAATGTTTGGTCAAGGTTCCACACCAATGGTTATGGCATGCAGGGGTTCTGATCAATACAAGGAAGCATCACGTTCGCAGGGTGCTTGTGAACGTGCACGTCGTTTTCTTCTCGTTCGTCCTTCCGTCCCTGCCATTACCGCACCAGTGAATACTAATGGATAGGCCTGATATTGGGTTGGGTGGAAATAAGTTTAATGGGTGGGTTATTATATGGGTTTAATTTGGATGGATGAGGATGGGTTTTAATAGGTACTAGGTTGGGTTAGATTGGGTTTGCTGTAAAGGTGGGTTGGATTAGGTTAGAATGGGTACTCAAGTGGGTTAAAATGGGTTTGAACCCATGGTTCAAGTTTGGAAATATTTTCATGCCGGTGAGGGATAGGAGCAGCGCTACGTTCGTGAGCCATAGGAGCTCGAGCTCTGGGCAATGTTTCAGTTACAGGTTGAGCCCCTGAAATCGACGGAGGGCAGTTTCCTGGTTTTCCCAAAAACCAGAAAAATCGGCCAGTTTACCGGTCAAAATTCAATTTTTGAATCCGGCACCGGTTCGACGGAGTCCCAGCGGTAAGCCGGCCGGTTTTACCGGTTTATCGGCCGATTTCACCGGTAAGCCTTTCGGCTGGGAAAGAAACCGCCAGCTCCAAAAGCCAACCGGTTTAGGCGATAAACCGATCGGTTTTGGAAGTTAGCCGGCCGAAAAGCTGTGAAACCAGTAAAATGTTGGAAAATAAGAAAAAAATAGAAAATGTCCAGAAAAATTTGGCACGACTTTTTCTAAATTATTGCAATATATTTACATAATATATATTTCATCAATGGATAATAAAACACACAATTGCATAATATAGACATACCAAAGAAATCCATATACAAAAAGTGCATACACAAAGTCCATACACAAAAAATCCGTACACAAAGTCCATAGACATAGCAACAAATGAAATCCACACTTTATATTGAGATTGTCTTCCAATCATAATACGCTCTGTCACACTCATCACTTGACATGATTTGAATTTCTCTAGTGTCCAGCAACTCCGCTTTGAATTCATTTTATGTTTGAACTGTTCAAGCGGCAGTTATCTCCCATTGTGAGTGCAACATGTGATAAAATTTTAAATTCTCCCATTAGTATACCTATGTTGTCGGTGTTGTGCGCTACAATAACCCACCGGATAATTGTAGTACTCAAGAACTTGATTGTAGGATGTATCACTATCTGTCCCCGAATAGTAAGGACCATATTGATGCTACCTACTCTCCTCCCTCGTGGTTCTCTGTGACTTTGGAGCACCATGGTCTTCATCTTGGGTACCATAGGTAAACTCTGTCTCACCTGCAAAAGAAGTGAAATATAAGAGAAAAAAGTGAAAAATTTGTCATTTGATGTGAAGGTATGGTTACCTGTGAAATAAATTGTAGTTTTTGGTTGCTGAGACTCAAGAACCATAGTGCCTGGTGGGTCTCCAAAGAAAGTCCAGGAGCTATTGTCATTGGACTGCTGGTAAGGTGCGCTTTGTACTCTGGCGTCTCCAAAATCTGTGGAGTCATCGCTGCCCGCTTGCTTACGTTTACCTTTACCTTTGCCTTTGCCTTTGCTCTTACTCCTTCTCTTTTTAGCACCCTTCTTATGTCTTCTAGTTTGAACCTTCTTGTTTCCTATGTGAGTGTCACCCACATTTTACTCTGACCATTCATATATTGTTGAAGCACGAGACAACCGTAGCAACTGTCTACTTGCTTCATCATCAGTCACTAGACGGGATGGCAGAGGAGTGACACTCTTTGTGTCCTCTTCATCAAGAAGAGGGTCAACATTTGATTTTCCAATGTCAAGTCAATCTCTAATTGGATTTGAACAATCATACAAAGATAGCTCCATGAGACGATCAAACGAATCAGCTTCTAATGGCTTATATGTGAATGTAACATCCCTCCTACGTATTCAGAGATAGTAGTTGACATACACCAACTTATGCAATTTGGCATGAGATAGTCTGTTGTGCAGCTTTGTGTGGATCAGTGCAAATGTACTCTAATTACGCTCGCATCCACTAGATGATACGCACGAGGACAATAGGCGCAAAGCAAGCTTCTGGAGATTTAGTGTGTCACCACTAAACATCTGCCACCATTGTGCAAGTGAAGTATTCTGATCCACTGCCATCTTGCTAGCCAAGTCAGTGGTGAATGCATCTTGTTTTCTTCTTCAAATTTCTGCCTCCTACAGAGCCTGAACACACATGTCGGTGGATGCTATACATAAAAATGCGTTCCAAAGATCATTCAACATATTTGGATTCAACCCGTATGCATAGTGTGCCCTTGGGTTCAACACTCCAACTGCACATATAATAATAATTAGATATATAGAAATAATTACTGAAATAATACAGTATTTATGTTGATAAGTACATTTTACCTAAATTCACAAATGTTTCATGTCAAATATCATGCATCCGATTGATAACCTCTATGTACGTTTCCAATTCTCGCTGATCACTGTAAAAAGAACTTGATACTCATTGCAACAGAGATGGTACCTTAGGAGAACTTCACTTAAGTTTAGGGTCTTGTCTTGATCAGAAAACCGGAGGAATGCATACAATGGTTGCACGGCATCAAGCACATACTTCATTGGGTCCTACCATGATATGCTGGCTAGGCATGAGTGAGCATGTCTTCCCTCATTAGTGTTGGCAAATTGACTTTTTAAGAAACTTTGAGAACCTATTCATGACATGAACTTGTCACTCCGACGAAGCATACTCTCAAGCATACTCTCAAGAAACATATAGTTCGTGCCAAAATGAGTTGCATTCTATCTCACTAACTCACCACCAATAGTATGCGTCATCATAGAGTGCAGCTGATTTTGATTGTACAACCAATGAGATATTTTGCGAGCAGAGTCTATCACAGCTTTGTGCTCTGAGAACTCACCAATGGTCTTTAGTATCAAGTTCATTGTATGTACCACACACAGTTGCTAAACAATATGATTATACTTGTTCTTGAGGTGCTTGCACGTTTTTTTATAGTTGAAACCATTATTCGTAATAATCTAGACAATATGACCTGGACCTATATCAATACACAGTTTGTTGATTTCCTACACAAGAAGATGCCATCAAAAAATATGACAGTGGTGCAAATAAATTGCAACATGACATACAAGTAACTTATGGAAATACCTTGAATATGAATTCCACTGACTGGCTATTCCCAGTAACGTCATATGACTTGTGAAAAAATATGACACCGTTACAATAAATCATAAAATTGATCAAGCTCATCTCCGTAGGCTAGTCTAAGAGTCACACATAGTAGTAATACCGTGCCTCGACCAGTCTACCTTGAATTTATCAAATTGCTTCTTAATGTCTTCCTCGTTGGCATCAAGGTATTTTTTATCTATTTCCCTGTTAGTTGGGCTAGGCACGCTCTTACCTGCAAACATAATGAAACATGAGCTAAATATGTGGAAATATACAGCAAACATAATGAAACAAATAAAAGTAGCATATCTCATCTCTGTGTCTCCTTGATTGCACTAATGAAGTACGGATTATCCGCCTTCCAACCAGCGATGGCTTCTCTGTGAAAGAATTTAGACTATGTCTTTCCAATTGCTGACTTTGCTAGCTTGCTATTTGCTGTCTATAGACCAGTATCTATCCTTGTTTAAACCTGTTCCTTGCTACTTGACTTTTGTGACATTGATTTTCTCATCATCCTAAACAATCCAGACCCGTCACCACCTTGAGAGAAACCACCTGCATCTTGCGAGAAAACCACCAGCACATTGCTCGAACTGACCACCATACATACAATGCTGCTGTCAGAATTCCTTCTCCTCTCTAGATAGTCTCATGCCAGTCTGCAGCTTCTCATCATCTTCCTCATTCACATTGCCCTCGCCTGCAACCTGCTGCTGTCTCAGGACCTATCTAGCTCGGTCCTTCCTCTGCTCAGCAGTTCTATCAAGCTCTCGATGGAAATTGTCCCGCACCTCCGTGGAAACATAAAAAAAAACCCATCACATTGCCGCGACGATGTGTCAAATATTGTTTGAATCGTGTAGCACCACTCTCTTTCTTCACGCTCTTGCAATATTTGCAACAGAACTCAGAGTCCACGTTCTCTCCGTGTTCTCACACCGAATTCGACTGATCCGCTATTCCTACATTGAAACAAATTATGGAAATAAGCATATATGTTGTAAATTTACAGAACTGAACTTTCCTTTTCCTAGATCACTCTCCTTGTTTATGTTTGTAAATTTCTTATTTTATTGTCAGGTACAAGTTATGCTACTTCGGAACCAATGTTACAAAAGAGTTGGAGTTTATTTTCTTTGATGATGCAGGCCGTTCTCTTATTGGAAAAGATGTGAAACAACTCATGCAAAGTGCTCGTGCTTCTACCGGTACACCACCTGAGATTGTAGCACAGATTGGCCAAAACTATCAGTTGCTTATCAACATTACACATACGGCGTACACAAGTAAAGATTACTCTTACGATGTCAAGGCTGTTGAGCGTTCTTGTGGCAGACGTCTTCCATCTCAGCCTCAGCCACCTGATTCTCGGAATCTTGATAACTCACAAATGGTACAAAGTTCTACCTCCTATGTAAATTTACCTGTTCATTTATATTCCACCTCTGCATTATTTTTTGCTTTCTGCATTTATAAATCAGAAACTTACGTATTCTGTTCTGTAATTTTTATAATGCCTATTTATCCACCTTTAGCATCATCCGCTCCTGTGTTCTTCCATAAATCAAGTTTTTATATTTCTGCCGTTTATTATTCTTCGAATAATGGTCAATCTCAACACTTCGTTCTCTGATTCTTGTTAACTCATAGATGCTGCACATATCTATCTCTTATGTAAATTTACCTGTTCATTTATATTTGACGTTAACATCGTCCATTTTCCGTATTCTTCCATAAGAAAAAAAATTTACATCGATGCCGTCTATTTAATTATTCAGACACTGGACACTGTGACGCCTCCTCCATCTGTGTCTCCACCCCAGCTTAGTACAACCGCTCTTCAGAAATCAAGGTTTGATCTCATCACAAAGCAAATGTCTACTGTCTTCATTTTAGTATTTTTACTTATGCTCTACTGCATTATCTGCTCTCCTCCGTAACTCATTACATATTTACTGTCTGCCTAGTGTTTTGCCTACCATTCAATCAGATAAACCTATGAGGAATGTTTCCGCACGAAAGCGTCTTTTCAAGGATACTCAGAGTTCCGACAATGTAATTATCATGTCTACCTCTACCATGTTACACATGTATCTATATTTGTACACCTGTATATTCCAACTACATATATTGTCTCCCTTTTTACCCCAAGAGAAGAAAAATCATCCTGGCTCATCCTCACGGGGAGCCGATGTTGCTTCTTCTACTTTGTAAGTAAAAAGAAATATACACCTTTTTTTTGCTATTGAACTCAGTTCCTTTATTAATCACTCAAATTCTTCTATGTGCATATTTTTCATCGTATATCACTGGCCTGATGCTCAGCAAACCTGATTCACCTGATGCCACATCGTCAGTACCAAAAGTGACTACTACAAAACCAAAAACAGCATGAGGTGCGTTAAAATTACCGCTATTTTTTTTACATGTTACAATATTGCGTTCTTTTCTGATACCCATCTGTTTTTTGTGTTCAAAAAAATCTTTTGCAGATCTGGAGATATAGTACTGCTTGACGGTTTGTTTTGCTATCCATCCAATACCAATATGTTGTGTTGCTATCTTCTTCTCTGCTGGCCAACTATATTTTGCTGTACAGATGGCTTCAAACTTAACGTACCACCCGCTCCAACGATGAAGCACTGGTGTCTTTTGCTACGCAGCTGTATAATTTTGCTGTACATATGCTCTCGGACGTAACGTGGCACTAGACCCAACACATCGCGCGCTGCCATAATCGGAACATCCCACTGCTTACTTCTGCTGATGCTATTTTGAAATGTTTTTATTTGCAACGTACCTACTTGTGCCGTTGCTATTTTGCTGAAGTAGTCCTCTGTCGTTCTACAGACAGTTACTACTGTAACTGTACTCATCAGCAGACTTTGCGTTCTGCGCACTAAGTAGATTATCAAGTATATATTTGCCTGATGCGTTTAAGTAAACAAACTACTTTGTCTTGTCAATCCTAATTGCAGCAAACAAAACTACCATGCTTTTCCTCATCCATTTCTTTTTTTTTTCCTGTACAATTTTTACCTGCTGAGTGTTGTACAAATCCATTTACTGCTGCTGCTAAGTACTTACTCACACGAGTGATTTTCATACATCCTTTAGCATCATCTATAGTACTCCGTTATTATCCGCACTATGCGGCAACTATCTTTCCTTTTACCATGCATTTTATCCTTCGGACTCAAAAACGAAAACAGTATTACTCTATGCGACAGAAAATATAATCTCTATATTTATTGTTTTGCACCCCTCTCTGTACAGTGCACACAAAATGAACACAGCAAATCATATACCTCAAAACCTATAGTTTCTGTGATCAAAACAACTATTTATTTATTGTTGGATTATTCCACCCGTCTCAGTGCATCTCAGCCATTCGCTTTCAACAACCCAGCCGATCTCTACCACATGTCTCGATCCTTATCCACACTGCATGCGCACAGCTTCTCTGTCACCCTCCACATCACGCCGCCGGTTCCTCACACATGCCGCTCCTCTCCACAGCCCTCACCTTGCATCATTGCCTCCCCCCCCCCCAACTTGCTGCCGCTGCACGCTGCCATGTTGATCTCAGCTCGCTGGTGGCATCCACTCCCTTGCTTATCCCGACCCCTCCTCCGCTCTAAAATTCCTCAGCTCGCGGCGAACTCTAACTCCTCCGTTTCGTCATTGACACCGACCCTTCGCGCCCCTTCCCTGCGTCGCTTCCTCCGTCGAGTCCCAGCATCACCAGCTGCATCCCGTAGGTCGTCACTGCACCACGTCCTCCGTCAAGTCGATACGACCACTCACTGCCTTACGTACCTCATGCCGGCGTTCTCCCTCCAGCGGTCCTCCTCCCTGACTATTTTGGTGCGTACGCAGATTTCTCCGTCGCCTCTCACTAAATGGTGCACTACATATCTGTATTAGGTATGAATTGTTTTATTTTTTGTAATAGGTACATAGTTTTCCTCCGTCTTACTTACCTCTGTACAACATATATATGGGAATTACGATTATTTTACAACAGTAGATACTATATAATTAATCATCAATATTGATTAATGTATCTCTGTTATGTAGAACTTGCAATGTTTATTCCATGCATATGATTGTCTGTGCTGTTCCAATTGCTATTTATTTGAGCTTTCTGCTTATTGTGCTCTAACAGTATTCTCATTGAGTTTATAAGTCTGTTACACTAACATTAAGTTCTTAATTCTGCATGATGCAGTGATTTTTCTCACAGTGCTAACAATTGCACACAGCCTATCAACAGAGAGCAAAACCCGGTACCAAAAGCAATGACACCTCTCACCTAATGTCTACAATTTTGGTCAAGAGTTTCCCAGTCCACATTGTCAGCACATGCTCTATCATTCTTTTTTCTCAGCGCTGAGCTACTTCAGTAATTGGGATTTTTGCAAACCTTCTGCATCTGTCAAGAATACAGACGGCGATCCCATTTCCCAAGACTTGGATCAAGATCTGCAGGAGTGGCTACACCCAAAGGTACTGCTCCACAATCCATGCTACTGTACTTAGCCCCCGTTCATCATGCATGATTTGTATGCAATAATTTAGGTGCCGCGTAGAGTTCTGATTGATTATCGTGCGTTATTGAAGGCCACGTTAAGCCGACTAGATCAAACATACTGTGAAGAGGACAGTGAACGCATTGATGCCAATCTTTACATATGCAATTTGAGTATTGCATTACCACATCATCGCCTCTGTCCTGAACCATGTAAGAAAACTTTCTGTGGCAGTAGCAGTACCTCGATGAATCTGCTATTACAGAAGCCTGTGACAGTGTTTTAAACTAACTAGAAAAAAACTGACTGATTTCCATAGATGACATTAGATCACAAAAAACTAATTACCTGTTGACGGCTGCATCATGGGCGGATTTATTCGAAGACAAACTCATCAAAATGCAGAAACATTCGTTGGCCACAGATACAATGCACCAAGATATTCTTGCAAATATATATGACACCTATATCCAAGTATGCACTAATCAGCAAATAATCTTTCCAACCTACCTGTTACAACCGCACAGAAAGAGCCATGCCACAGATGCTATATGTGGGGTCCAACACCAGCACAAAGTCTAATAGATCATCTAGCTTCATGTCTAACTGATGTATATGAGCAAATCAGGCGTTCTGCGTCCTCGAGCGCTATCTAACTCTTGCCACAGTACCTGTGTTCCTGTTATGATGCTCCAAGATATCTTAAGAACTTTACTATGCCAATGTGTAATCTATCCTTTGTTTCATAATGATAGATTAATCCTTTTTTTCTTCGTTATCTACTTTGCTTTTCCAACTGCCTCGTACAAGTAGTGGTTGTTTTCTGTAACCTGTACAAATATCTGGCATATATATATATATATATATATATATATATATATATATATATATATATATAAAATAAACTATTTCCCACCTATATTTCTAATTGTGTTGTGTCACTGAAGCTTGCTAACTATATATTTGTCTGTATATATACGGCATAATCAAAAAACAGTTTACTTTTCGTATACGCATGTACAACATTGTGTTGATAAGAACATATACTGTCAAATTCATCTTTCCTTTCTTCTTCAACTTAAACATCAAAAAATTGGCCTACTCAAATGTATAGATTCAAATTACGTTTCAAATGCGTATCTTTATTAAATACAACAAATAACAATATTTTTCCTCTTTCGCATACAACAAAAAAAATACCGTTACAAATGCATTACCAGCGAAAACAAAACAAAAACCTTCTCAACCGCGGTTCAAGAGCGTTATCTCTATATAGAAGAACAACATGTTTATACATTATCACCATTTTAGCAGCTACCTATAACCTTGTTTTACAGAAAAAAATAACTATTAGACCTTGTCTCTGTATAGGATAAAAAAACACACGCACACCAAACTCACACAGCCATCGTTTTCCCATCGATGATTCTCACCTGCGAGGACCTTCTATACGCTGCGCGACTGGCCCCCGTCCATATCCTTTTCCTTCTCTCCTCTTGCTGACCCAGGAACTAACACTGTCCAACGAAAAGCACTGCAATCCATCTCAGGCACTCCGCACCGCTCATCGCGTTCGATTCCGACGACCTTCACCGCTGTCGACGGCCACACCTGCCGCAGCGCTCCAGCTGCTTGCGCGCCAGTTCGCCCTCAGCACCGACGTCAACAGCCCCGTCGTTGGCGTCATCAACCATTGTCTCCCGCTTCATCGGCACCGCCGCCATTCCTCGATGTCGTTGGATTCTTGAATGTGAATGCTCCAGACTTCAAGCTCCGTATCTTGTTCCTGCTTCTCCTAACCTCCTCTTTCTTTTACCCTATACAAATTTATTCTTCAAATCTATTCTCATGTTATTATTTTCCTTCTAAATGTTTAGGTTTATTTGTTTCTCATTCCTCAACGTTCAACAATGCCTGCTACGTTCCTTCGTCCGGTTATCCTCCAGGTCCTATTTCACCTTTCCCCTATTCTTTGTCTTAGCAAAGTCCTTTACATTCCTTTTTCACATTATTGTTTATTTTTATTTATTTTGCACTTCTAACTCTACGCTGTTTGAGCTTGTTTTAGATGTAATTAGCAATTCTCGATGCTGATTCATGTCAAAGATGGGTTTCTACTCCTTATCCCATAACTCTTCATTAAATTAAACCTTGCGCTTAAAGAATCGAGCCAGAAAAACAAACGAATTGTGATATGTTTGTTCATCAGGCCTCCACTAGGTAAGTCCAGTAGCCTCTGTGTCAAACTATTTTAGAAATAAGTCCTTTTTGTTAAAAATATTGTCTCTTGCTATTAAATTTCCTAATATCAAAGAAGATGTTCAGTCACATTCGTGCATTGCGACCATCTAAAACTTTGCATCGTCTGAAATTCTTTTTCCCATTGTAACTTTGAACTCCCACAACATACAGTCCTTACCAATCTAACTGCTCTACCATTTGTCTATAAAGACTTTAAATCTTATACTTGGTTAATTACTCTACAATATCATTTATTTCCTTCTGCTTTATGTAATTACTTAGAAAAACATCAATAAACTGTCGTTGTAATATCTTTCTTAAGCACTATGAAACATCTTCATCTCATTCCCATTATTTTTCCTGTCAGCAATACTCTCCCGTAGAAACAAACCTCAATACTATACCATGAAAAATGTATTCATATATATTACCACTAACATCTGTTTTGTACTCTTTGTACAGATGGAAAAGCCATTTCTCTAAAGATGCACTATTCTCGAGGTTGTGCTAAATTGTTTCTTATTAAGATCTGCGACATACATGTATGAAACCAATGCCTACAATAGTACAAGATGTCTAGTTCGGTTTCACTCACCGCCAGACCCATATGATCCTGAGATCGATGATATGCAATACATCCAAAGCTGTTGGTTTCCATCTCCCATTAAAGCAAAAGAACATGCTGCTACTCGAGCCCTTGTTTACCTGCAATCAGAAATCAGTTTCACCATATGTGACTATAGCCACATCGTAATGGAGAACTTGATGCAGTATAGTAAACACCTATTATGGCAGTGCTATCATGCTGCAAAAACAATTGATGCTCTGCTCCTGGCATGGAACACTATGAATAACACAGTGGGTCATCTCTCCTATTACTGCAAATCACGTCTTCTTGCATAACCATTGTCTCTTCAGTGCATTTGACGAAGACACCATCAAGTCTATCCTTCAGAAAATCACAGGCACATTTGATATGCTATTCCAAATTCATAGCTAAACATGGAGCAAATACATGAGACAAAAGCGCCTATAAGTCCATTGGTCCAAGAATTCCGTTGTGGCAATCAGAATGCAGCAGGTACATTTCATACCACTACAACAAACATGTTCACCTTACCGTGTCGCTTTCTATAATGTTTCATTACCGTAACAATAACCTAAAAACAACATGTTCATGCTTATCACTACAGCTGAAGTATCGCAGCCTCTTGTCACAATATCTGCAAAGACAATGCTAGAAGAATTGTTGCTTCAACTTGATGCACCTTCACCAACATATACTTCTACTCCGCAGCTTGACAGTGAAATAGTTGCTCGATGTGCATACTACACATCCAGCAACTATCCACTGATGCGGAGCCTGACCTCGGGTACGGTCTCCCATTCCCCACTTATGAACAAGCTGTTAACAGCGCTGCTCTTGCTGCCTTGAAGAACATCGATACTCAAAACCATATACAGCTCTTTGACTACAATTACAACACAAAAGAAACCATGGTTGACAAAAATAGGGACCTTATTGCAAAGTTGCAAAATCTAACAGCAGCAGTAATTGAGATCTACAACATCCTTCACCGTGAATCACTATATGATTTACAAAGTCTCGTAGGAAGAACTGAAGCAATCATTTCTAATCTAACATTGCTTGCCAACGCACACCTTCTCGGGACACCAACGCACTCTGTTGTGCGCTTTATAGAAAGCATTCACATTCAACTTTCTGAGTCTCATGCTGCTGTTCTACAAGTTCTTACTACGTATGAAGGCATTGTGACCATGTCCATCAACAAGTCCTGTCATATTATATGATCTTATGTAGGCTCTTTCTCAGGTAATCCCTGTGGTAATATATATACTCTATGTATAATATGTGCTGACACCTCTATGGAACCCATTATGCTGTTAAGTGCTGTATAAATTATAATACATAAGACAATATTATCTCCAACTGTCTATGTTTCCATCATAGTATTGCTATACTTAGAGTCATTCTGCAGCTGCTACATATCACTCTGTGCTTGCCTTTTCCTGTTTCCATGTAATACTACAATTTCCTCTACCATACCATAATTGAAGGAAATAAAAAATGGACACTAAAATCATATTTTTTTTCATTCAAACTATCAGCGGGCGAGCAAATGCGCGCCCAATATACTAGTATTCTATCGAGACCGAGTTATATGGGCTGCTACGAGGCTTGTGATTTTTGAGCTCAGCCGAAACACGACAAGGTTTGAGTTGTTCCCGGGCCAGCTAGGGTCATAAGATTAGGGATGCAAGTTTTATATTTTTTAAGTCAATGGGTTGATAAAAAAAATTAAAATAAACTAACTTCTCTCCATCTTGTATTGAGATAATATTAATTCTAAAATTCACTAGAAATTTAACCCATAAATACCCATTGAGCATCCACTTACATCCCTACCTAGCATTAGCTGTGCTTTGCCAAAGGAATGACACATAAAGTGGCTCAAGCACAACCTATCTTAAAAAATGGATAAATAGATTTATAATTCATATGAGTACAAATAGCAAAAAAAAGGGATAAGTAGATCTATAATTCATACGAGTACAAATAGCCAAACGTGAAGGAGTGATAATGTTTGCGCTTGCAGGTCATATATTAGTAGTCCGTGCAGCAGCTGAACCAGTGGGTTGGCAAGATGATGCTTAATCGGGTCACGTTGGGCTCGAAAAATTTGACCCAAGCATGATCATGTCTAGGCTGGGCCAGCCCATTAGCTGAGTATACAAGCAGCCCAATTCCCACCGATTGTGCGGATGTAGGGATGAGGTTTCATGTTTTTTTGTCGGTGGATCGCCTAAAACATTTTAAAATGAATTAAATATTCTTCCACTTATATTTTTAGTGAGAAAATTAATTCTAAATGAATTAGAGGATTAACCCATAAATTTGTTGGGTATCCACTTGCATCCCAATGTAAATAACCCATCTATTGTATGATATACTTACTCTGTATTTAAATTATTGTCTTTAGAACAATGACTTTAGTTCCAAACTAAACTAGAATTTTTATCCCCTCAATAACAATTTAAAGAGGAAGAAAGTAGTAGGTTTTGCATGCTCAAAACCCTTTTTGTGTGGCGTGTTGCCATATTCATGCTCTAATTTTTCTTCAGATCATGTAGTTTCTTTCTATCTATAAGCAACGATAAAAGATATGACAAAATGTCACCTTAAAAACTGAGGTATCCTCTGTAACATAGGATTCTCAAGTAAATAGAAAAACGTAGAATTGAAGTTGGATATACTCTTCAATCCTATGAAAGAAAAAAAATATAGGAATTGCTCTCGAAAGGTGATTGAATGCTTGGTAGGAAAAACATATCAATTTTATGGTTAGATGTTTATTAGTAAGGGAAAGTAAATGAGAGATAAAGATAGTTTGTATGCCTTGAATTTTCAAAAAAAAAAATTAACAAGAGGTGAGAATTCCTCTAAAGGCCTCTTTGGAGTGCAGAAACTCATAGGAAAAATTTCTCATCCTCTAAAATTCATACGAAGCAATCATTTGTTCCAAAGGTAACAAAGAGTACATATAGTTTTTTTTTCCTTTGCATTGAATTTCTTTATTTTTCCGACACAATTTCTTTGTTCCAATGGACCCTCAATCAATTGCTAGACCATGGGAAATCTGTGGGCGATCAAGCAGTTTTGGACACTGGTGGACAAAAACTCCCTCACCATTTTTTCCCGCTTGCACAGTTTGCTGAAAACCACGGTTCGGTTTACATTACCGGTACGAAATCGATTCAGAACTTCCGGTCAATAATTCCCGAGGCTTGATTCTTCCCGTGGAACGGAAGATACACAACCTGCCAAACGCTGCGGCCCATGGGTTCGTTCCCAGCCTTTCGCTCTCGGAAAAAAATCTCCGGCGCAGTCACACGCGACTCGCGCGAGCCCGGTCCGGTCCACACCACTCCGCGCGGCACTGCAGTCCGGAGGGTAAAAAAAAAAATCCCTGCGCCGGGGGTATATCCCCTTCCCTCGAATGGGAGCGGCACCCCACCTGCCCCGCCCGCGCGTACCCGCGGCAGCACCCCCGGCGGCGCCGGCACGCCTAAATGCGGCGCCCCCTCGCCGCCGCGGCTGTCCTCCGCCGCCGCCTCCTCTCCTCCTCCGCCT